>JARJDZ010005471.1:0-37355 GCA_030264555.1 Aleochara sp. GC000083 | reverse complement strand
TTACTTTATTTGTTTCTATCATTTGTTTTGGACATTAATTTAAATTTACGTTGCAAACAATTCATGATGAATGCAATGATGCAACTTTCCAGAACTAATTCAAATATTTAGTTACTGAAACAAACTTTATAGAGTAACATATATGAAATTGTATAACTATTATCCTGAACATAAACATTGCAGAAATTATTCAACCAGTTGAGTTACAAACTAGATTGTCTGTAAAATTATGTGAACTCTGTATTGTGTTTCATATTTAATGCATATTTTTGCATCATTTGTTTTACTGCAAATATCCTGCAAATGATAATCTCAATATCTTGCTAAAATTTAATTAAAACTAATTATTTTTTTATTCAATCAAAAATACTTTTGTTTATTTTTGAATATTAAAGAAATACAATAGCATTCAAATAAGTTATTACAAAACTTCAATGATTACATATTTGAAATAATTAAAAAATATCCTTTTTGAAAAACATACATTTCAGTAGATTATTTTTTTCAATTTTCTGCATAATTCCTGATTGAAAAGTTCCCTTGGATGAAACAAAAGAAGTAGCACAATCTTTTATCCTTGAACCTTTTTTTAAGACTTTCATATAAACACAGTGATCTACAAAAATAAATCTCCTGGAACTTTTATATGTGTTTTGCAATAATGTCACATGTTTTCTAAGATATAGCAATCCTTGCTATCATCTGCTGCCAATAAAGTGCGAGCAGGAATTACGAGCAAGGATATTTCCAATTAAGTTTTGATTAATTGAGTGTTCGTGCTGTGTGACTGCTATAAATTTTGCTTTGGCCTAAGGAGTTTCCTTTATCCTTCGTTCGTTTATGACCCTGGGACGACATTCAGCAATCTACATTTTCTTATTTAATTATCACAGTTGGATCAATTCCTCTTACTACCGTAAAGATGTTTTAAGGAATTCAAAAAGTTGAAATGCATTGATTGAACGAACTTTTTAAATTACAAAATTTCTAATTCTATGTTTAAATGTTTCTATACAATTAATGATTTGCATAATATTTAATGCCATAATTAAAATATAATTCGAAAAATTTTGAAACAATTAAAATTTTAATCATTTTGTTATTTGTTTTTCTAATTCTATATTTTGCAATTATTATTTTGGAAGCAGTATTAGAAAAGCTCAGTTTATTGAATTTTGTTTTTGATTTTATGTACAATTTTATGTTCAAAACGATTTTTCGAGGATCTAAGAAATAATTTGTTGTTTATAAAATAGTTTCTTTCTTTTGATCTAAAATAAAATAGTTTAAAAATTAGAAAATAATGAATGTTGAAAAAGTATATTTAAAAAACTAAAAATATATTTAGCTTTATACTTATTATATTTATTATACAATAACTGGTATTATAATAGATCCCAATTATGATACAGCCTTTTGTAGTCGAAGAACTTTGAAGAAGTTTCTTGAAACTTTACCCCATCATAATATTGATCAGACTGTTGAATAATATTGAAGCTTTTATAAAACTTTATAAAATAAATAACTTGAAGGAGTCTTCAGCCTATAAGACATTCATACACAATTCAGTTGCTGTCGGTTTTGCGTTTATGAACTGTCGAAGTGCCGGAAGGTCTTTAACGCTTGTTTGCCCCACATTAGTGCTGAATTGAAGGTTAATATTCACGATTCACGATGGCGAAAGTTATATTAAATGAGGATCCATTCGTCTGTTTGGTTAGGATCAAACCCACTCCGCTTATGGTTAATAGTTCTTGTTGTACTTAAAGTAAAATACTATCCAAAACTTCAATTTTATCATCAAATTATCCCTCTTCATAAATTTACTGCAATATTTCTAATATTTTATTCAATAATTAACAACAGAAATATTGAGCTTATAAGATCCAAATAAGGGAGTTTAAAATTATGTTATCACTCTGTATAAAGATGAAATAGAGGAGGAGGACCGGAAGTCATCAAAACTTATGCTTAATTCTGATAAGACGTCGAGTTGTTGTCACTTGATAAGAACTTTACAACATTATGTTGAAATGGGTTCAACTAAAATGGATCTTCTGGGAATTTGTGGGAAATAATCAAGCAAGAATCGTAATAATGAAGAATTCTTATCCTTGCAAAATCACTACCACAAAATAATGATTTGAATAGATAAATTATCATCGAAACAACAAAGAAGTTGGTTGACAATATTAAAAATGTTATGAGATTCCAGATGTCGTTCTTTTTGGAACAATGTCTCCAAGGATTTTATTAAAAGACAATTTAGAAAGCCGCATAAATATTTGTCGTCTGCTCCTTTAGTGGAATTCTTCAGATGCCTCAGTATTTGAAATAAACTGTTTGGGGAAAATACTGGAATTCAATTTCAGTGATAAAAAAAGATTTGTAATGTCTTCATGCAAAAAAAAAATAAAGGACGAGTTGATATAAATTAGGGTAATAATTCCAATCAAATTTATTCTTGTAGATTGAGATTTAAATAACTTTTTAAAGGATAACTTAAAAAAACAACAGACAACATTTTTATAAAATTTGTTAGTTTTTCTGAACTTTGAAGTTATCTAAAAATGACTTGAACTTCTTGAATAATTTTTTCTAGGTTTTAAGATTTTGAAAAAAATAAATAAATCTTAATTTCGAAGATCCAATTATATTTTTGTCTGAAAACTATTTTTTGTATTTCCCATTAAATTTTATCATTAAGTTTGGTAATTCTAGCAATTATTTCGTTTTGTTGGATCGATTCAATGATCATGATGGCATTAAACAACGTGATCGTGGGTGAATTAATGATAAATTTAATAGAAACAGTGTCAATATTAACTCCAATTAGAGATTGCAAACATTACATGAAACCAAATTTGTCTATTGAAACCTGTAGGATTTCATGAATATGTTTGATTTATAAACCATTTAATTATCCGTTTAATTAATTAATTGTTCGTTAATTAATTAATAATTAACAACAAACTGTTATTAACTTCTAAGGTTGTACGATTAAATGTCATATTATTTAGTTAATTAAATTCATGAATTAAAAATCATCAATTATAATCTATATAGTTACAATTTCTAATCGGAATTTCAACGTTAATTTTCCTACTTCATGAGTTTCCTTCCTTGAGATATTCCTCAACATCTCAACTTAATGAACTCATCCAACTATCAGATAAGCCTTCTTGGATTCGTTTGGATGAACAAGAACTAGTTGGAAACTGAATTGTTGGCACAGTTTTGGCATGTTTAATCAGTCATGCCTCGCAATAGATACATTTCTTAGAGGGCTAAATAGTTTGAAATAGGACAATATTCAAATAGCCCAAACAACTTCGAACTTTATGTCTTGTGATGAATTAGTCAAAAGTGTGTGAGGAATGAGGTGAAACTGAAAATCATCACAATTTTCTTGTTTCCAAAGTGTCCTTAAAATATTTTAAGTCTTGGCTAATTTGAACCAATTATTATATCACATCAAGAAAATATCTCTAAATATATAAAATGTTATGTTACTATATTTAGTAATTTATTTGTTGCTAATTAAATGAATGGATCATATTTCAATTTTTGTGGAACAGAAGAAAGTATGAAAAAAAGTTGACAATAATTTTCAGATTACTAATTTCCTGGTATCATGATTTTGAATTTATAAAAGTAAAAGTTTTATATTATGAAATCAATTTATATGAGTTTCAACTCATGATGATCTTTAAAGAAATTAACAATAAAAATTAACAATAGTGGCTGAAAGACCCTGGTCGATGGCCCGTTTCAAGTTACAACAATCCTTATATTATACAATAATTTCCATGGAAACGTGTATTAATCTGTTTTGAAATAAATGTATTATTATTATTATTATTAACAATAGTTTATCATTGAATTTTTGAATCCTTGATTTGATTTTTTAACATTTCGTTTTTACAAAACAAATTTTGCATAAATATCTTGAAGTTTCGGCAAAGTTTAACTACAATTTAAGGATGAATGCAAGGAATATTAAAGCTTATAACCCATTTCTGGTAATAATTCATAATGATAGCAGCTTACCACAGAGGATAATGGTGATATTCATGTCGATTCAATAATACTACCAATTATTATTCACAGATTATAGCTATTAGACGGAATAACTATTCATCAGTGTCTACTAAAATTGAACATCATTAATATTCAATTAATTGACAGAATCCTTTATTCAATTTAAGGCTTAATATTAATCATTTGCTAATTCATATAACTTTAAACTACGTTATCTATCAATATTTCAATGTGAATAGCTTCTCTAAAACCGAAATTGATTTCATAATTTTAGTTGAAATTATTATTCAAAGTTATTTATAAAACCTCATTCAATTAATTAATTAATTATTGTTTATGAATACAAATAATTTTATCATATTTTTTTCTAAAAATATTTAAAATCAATAAACTTCAACGTAGCTCTTACTTCTGACATTGACATCAAGAAACACTTACCAAAAAAAAAATCCCATAATCGAGAGTGTTTGACGTTTTAACATTGCTTAACATAATTCCTTTTAAAACATCTTCATGGCATTTTACTCCAAACAATTCTGCCTGCAAACTTCCTAATCAATATCGAACATAATTTTAAGTACCTACTTATAATTTGTCAATGTTCTAAACTTGAAAAGAAAATAACAAGGAATTTTCCTCAAAGTTTCATAAACTTCTATTTGTTTAAGAAATAATATCAAATTGATAAATGTCCAACCTTATCATAAAAGATCAGGAGGTTTAATTTCTGAGATATCCTGCACAAAGGAAAAAAATGGATTCTTCTGTCCTGTTTAAGCTTCCCATCTAAGGACACAAAAAAGAGGATCAAAGAAGGAGCAAATAAACAAATAAAGCGCTTAAAGGGAAAAATATGCAAAGATTTAAAATGGAAATTAATTTAAGAAGTATCTATAGTTCTATAAACATTGAATTAAAATTATTCCAACAAAGCGAAATTTCAAATAGCTATTAATTTTAATATAGAAAACTTGAATGGAAAGTCATTTGATAATCGTCACGTCAACGATTATTTTATTTTCACAAAATCGTATTAAATTTGTATCAACATTCTTTGGAATGAATTGAAGCCGATTGGATCTTTATGGAACGTTTTATACAAGGATTTTATGACGACTGACTGAATTGAAATTGAAACTTATAATGTTCTCATCACAGACTTTTAATAAAGATTATTAAATCAGAGTTAGTCCATTTATATTTTGCAGATGTTTCAAATGTTTAATCAAGATAATGTTGATAATATTCTGTTTTATATTAAGGCCAAGTTAAAGGATCAGAAAATTTGTTTGTAATTCAATATTTGAAGTCTCGAAAATTAATGGCTGATAATATTTTTTTATATAATGTAAATTATATCATCAAATAATACATATATTAAATCACTTTTTTTGTAAATACAATAGTCTTGTAACAAATAACGCATTTTTAGAGACGACAAAAAGTAATTGATACCAAAAAGGACGAATGGAAATGGGTCAAATTAAATGAATTGGAAAAATGGACATAAATATATTGTTTTTTGTTGAGAATTCAAGATTGGTTACTAGATACTGTACGAATTCAATGAACCCGAAGTAATTTGAACTTTTCCCAGGAAAGTTTATATTATATTCCTCTCAAGAGGAATAGAACTACTTCCCAGGGAAATCCTACAGGAAGAAAACTACTGTTCGGTTTCATTCAGTGAATGTATTCCCTAGAAAATTTTTCAAAATAGTCATTATCCTTTTTGATTTAATACTATGCAAAATACAGTTCTGATATTTTCTTTGGAATTGATTTGACATTATCATAATTTAAGAATCTATAATATTTTTCACTAAATGATATTATCAATTCTTTGATAGTTCAAAATTATGTATAATCCTTTCTTTTTAAAAGTGTAATTCTATATATGAAATAACGTTATAAATTTTTTGATCCTGGGAACTTAATCATTTAAATTCCAATCAGATATCTTAAGATTTAACGATTCTTTTGGAATGAACTAAAATTAATAATAATTAGGTCATTTCCTGAATGACATTAAATAAATAATTAGGTATCACAACTTATTGCAAGTGACATGCAAGCAATTGTACAACAATTCCCTATACATGTCAGGAAAAGTTCAAATGACATTATGACAAAAGACTGATTCATTAGTATGTTCGCTGACATTTCAAGCTATTGTCCTGCTTCGAACAATCAACAACTTTCTTGGGCATTGTCAACCTATTTCCTGTATCTAATTACCTATACAAGAAATATTTCTAATTGTTATTTAATAATACTCATCAAATTTAAGTAACAATATTAATTGAGTCAAGTTTTCTTTTTCCAGACTTTTCCAGAAGTTTTATGGGCACCCTTTTTAAGAAACACTCCAAACAACAAAATTCTACACATAGTATTTGCAAAATTAATATTTTTTAGTGATATGTTTTTATATTTGATTATCTGCTGACTGAAAAGTTTAAAATTCAAGAACATGAAACACAATATTTTAATATTTGGCAAATTAAACATTTCCTGCTTTCAACATCCATTACTGAATTCTATGATGATTAAAAATATACTTCAGATCAAAGAAAACTTTATCATGGGTTTTCAGATCATTAATTTAATTAATAAATTCCACGTTGAATCGGAACTAATTCAAAAAACTTCATAGGAAGTAAATTCTATGTATAAGCGTGAAAAATGTTCAATTATGAACATGGAAAATTTCCATGAAAATCTATGCGAAAAATTCAATTTTCACCAGCATTCCAACAATTCCCTACAAAGTTCATGTCGTATTTTGCATGTGGAATTTGCAGACTGATATACGAGACTATAAATTTGAGAGTTCATTTAGAAAAGCCATAGATAACCAGCATGAAAACTATGCAACCAAAAGAATCAGGAATGATCCTTTTTCGTCAATGAAAATTTGCAATGGAGAATATCCAATGGAGTACTAATTAGTTTCCAAAATTGAATTAACACCTTTTCACACTCCGAATTAACGTCTATTTAGTCTGTGATGAAATTAAGCTTGCAAATGCTTCAGTTCTTAATGGTATTTGGGTTAAGCTTTTATTGAATGGATAAATTTAGGCAAAACTTTCTGTGGCGACTCGCCATCAATAAAGTTTTCAATTAGCATGGATCTAATTTTATACTTTAATTGAAGCGAATTATCTTTCAACATTCGTTTAAGTATTTCCCAAAAATAATTTTTCGTTTATATAATTTTTAAACCACAAATTTTATTATGAAATCTTATACATTTATTTATTGCGAATTAAAAATAAGATACAGATATGAACTAACATTATGAAGAATTCCAAAGTAAGACAAAATGTATTAAATAATAGGTTGAAGTAACTAATCTGTAAAATTTAATTAAATCTAAACAAGAAATCTTTCTGAGTTTTAATTACAGAAACAAGTTGAAATTATGAAAAATATTGAATGAAAAAAGAAAGACTTTTGACAAACATGGTTTACAATTTGCTTTTATTTGATATTTGCTAAAAATTGAAATTGGCAAACATAAAAAGTGCAAAAAGTAAACATTTAATATTGTCTATCATTGAAACAAATCTACTTTGAAAAACATTGGAATATGAAAATGGTAAAATTAATATGCAAAATTGGAATTCTATGTTCCTTTAATAAACATTTAATATTTTTAATAACTTTTAGTTATTGCATGATACATGAACAAATATTGATAATTTTCGTTGATTGTTATTATTCTTTTATTTGTGATATGAATTTGATGATTTTGATTTTGAATTTAATCCATGGATGCAATATTATAAGTTGTTTGATAATTGTTGATATCATTTATTAAATTTTTTAAAAATGTTATGTACAAAGCAAAACGAATGAGATTCAAAAATGTAAAAATATCATTTGATAAGATACTTCTACAACTTCAAAGGAATTTAAAATGATTCAAAACGTTTAAACTTGTAGCTTGTGAGAATTTACAAACAGCTTTTTGTATTTTGCGTTTTAAATCCGTTCATTCGAGTATCCCTCATAAAAAATCGTGTAAATAAGTAAACATGAAATGCTGCCCTCAAGGTATCCATGTAAAAAATTGTGTCTGCAGATTCATCTAGAGCAACAAGAGTAAAAAGCAATGTGATAGAAAATAAAATTCAGCAAGGTTTTGCAAATCTGAATGCAATTTTGGTCAAAGATTTATACCAGGTACTAACAAATACAGAATGCCTAAAAAACCTTAAACTATGCCAAAAAATTGATAGACATTATTATTAAATTATTTAAAAGGTTTTATGGTAATTAAACCAGGAGGTATAATATTAAATTTACTTGTATATATATTAAATATATTAAATGTTATTTTTTATCAAAATTCTCCATTTTAAAAGGAGCGCAAATAATAAAATATGTTTCTAAATTGCAGTAGCAATGCACAAAATGTATGGAAAAATGTAGTGCATTTAAAAGAAAACATTTCAGTAAAATGCAGGATTTATTTATTACAGTAAGAGATGTTTTCCTAGTTTTCCTAGAAAGTTTCATTTGAAATTTTTTTAACTAGGTTGAAAGTAATAAACTTCAGTTTTTCATATATCCTTTTTTAAACATGTTTAAGTAGACAAAAAGGATATTGTAGACTTTAGAATTTTTCAACGCATAATTTCTTTTGTAGTTTAATTTGAAAATGTTAAAAATTTAACAATCAAAGAGATTCGCAAAAACGACATTTTAAAAAATATAGTATTTGGTATTTTTCATTGGGTACTTTGATGAAATTTTACTCTTAAGAAATTATCAATGCAAAAAATATTTTACCAGTAGAAATTGATTATGTTACATTGCGGATTCAAATATTAACTTTAAGATTTCTTCAATTTTATATAGTCGCTGGAAATATTCGATATAAATTACAAAATCAACTTTTGAAATATTAACAATAGAAAATATCTTCAGTTGACATTTCACAAAAAAGTCATTAATTAATGTAACAATGCAATATTTTTTTTTTATCAGTCTAACTAAGTTTAAAATAGCGAATCTTTTCGAAGTTAATTTAATTTAATTTTTTTTATTTTATAAAAATTTTCCAATAATTCATCAAGAATGAAAGGGCTAAAAATTTATGCAAGAATATTAACATTTAAAAAAATACGTACAGTTGGAAGCAGAATCCACGGAAATTTACAATCGCAACCTTTCGAACTGCAGGAGAAGAAAGTTTTGCAGATAATTTTCGCAACGTTCCCGAATCGTCCTGGACAGCACCCAACGCGTGACTGAAAGCTCAGCAGCTAAAGACCGGCAAAAGCTTCCAGAGGAAGCGTGCGCCATCGCCAGGACGTCAACTCAGATCTATATTAGCAATCCAGGACATAGACTTTTACTAAACGTACAAAGGATCGATTGAAATCTGAGGAAGCTGCCAATTTTTTTTCCCTCTTTGATGCTTTCCTATTTGCAAACGTTTGAGGTTTCCTTTGAAAAATATATCATCATGAATGCATCACCAAAACCGGTTTGAAATTTGCTAAAGAAAGAATTTTCAATTTTTTAAATCAAAGAAATAACTTTGATCAACTATGAAAAGATATTTTCCCAGAATTACGTTTCATTGCGTTCCATCAAGTTTCAATATGGTAAAAAATCAAAGAATCCTGAAAATGTTAGAAGTCTTGAAAATCACTCATTTTACATATTATTTTTTGCACTTAAATTTGCATTGATTCATTAACATCGACGAATGAAGCATGACCTGAAAGAGTATGAAGCCATTTATTTTCGAGGGATGTAAGGGAAAAAGCTAAATGAGCTCTTTTGGGAAAAGCAAGATGAGTAATGACTTTATTTTTGTATGCTCTTATGGGAAATGGGAAATATTGTGTGTGCAAAATACCGTGCAAAATACTTTAGGTCAAGTAGTCAAAGCAGAATCCATTGTGTGACCGAATTTTCCTGTTTTGTTTTTACTGTTGGCCAAATGAAAGAAAAGAAAATACATTTTTTGAAATGATTTAGTTGTGTCAAATAAATCCTTTTTTTCATATGGTTTATGCTTTCTGTTGGTCATTCAAAAAAGTCTAAAAGAATAATAAGAAACCGAATAATCAAAACAATCATAGTTACTTTAAAAAAATATATTTCTTTAAAAAATTTTCTGCAACAAGAATTTTTCCAATAAAATTTAATAAAAGCATTGATTATCCTGTCTATTATAAAACTATCTACTCAGATAAATAAAAAATATTGGATAACAATACATGGATAAAAATTTGTTTGATAGTTGATGATTTTGTTATTATAGCAAAGGTATTTCTGGCCACAATATAAAATGATACCAATATCAAATATCAATTATGTTTATTTACATGATGTTTTTTGAAAATAATTAAGAAAATCAAATAATTTTTTAAACCAAAAAAAGCAAAAACAACTATTTTATTTATGAAATTATTCATATTTTAACTACATATGATTTCATATCTTTCTATCTTAATGAAACTTATCTTTAATTTATATTGAAAGTAAGAACATTTTCTTTCTATTTCCATTAATTTATATTTTATGGAATCTTTCTAACAATAAACAACAATGCAACAAAGAAACATGCACCAAACTTACATATATAAAACAAAGCACTATAATTTTCTGCTCCTGTTGAAAAAGGATAAAACTGATTGAATTAAATTTATGTATCACATTTGATAATTTGGCAATCCAAATATTATCAATTTAAATATCAAATGATACTAATATCAAATATGCATATTTACATGATATTTTTAAAAACAATTAAGAAACTTTTATTTGATTTTCATCAAAGCCAAATGTTTTAAAGAAACAAAATATTAGAAAACGTTTACTTATGATCATTGCTTTTCAAATTTTTCTTTAAAATTAATTACTAAATTTCGTTGCCTCATAAGTTATTTTTCAAATTACATCGTAATATATTTATTATTAATTCCCATATTACTTAAATAAAGATATCAGGATAAATAGAATTTTTAGCAAAAAATATTTATCTGTACATTATGTTGTAATGTAATTAGTAAAATCTAGAAGACAATAAACAATTAAATGAAATGCTGTGAAATCAGTAATTTTGAAGTTTCATACCATTCAATTTATGTGTTTTCAAAAATTTCTTGAACTCTTCTTGATATTGGTAATAATTGGCAATTATCCTTTAAATATCTTCTTTATCCTTTGAATATTCTTAACCACAAAGGCTGTTCTCTTAAAACAGACTTTGATTCATATCTCTTTTATAAATTATTGTTTTGCTTCAAAAATCATCACAAGAAAACTAATATTCCAAAAAAATTTATATGCAATATTTTCATTTATAATGTCTTCATACAAAGTCAAATACATTTCAGAATTTTTTTAAACATGACCATACTTCTTCTTGTTGATAGTATTTTTGGTAATTTACTTTCAAATCTCTTTGATACATTTTTTATCCATCTTTTGAATGGTGCTAAGAAAAGATGGGTTATTCCTTTAAAAATTTTAAAAGATAAAACCTTGATCTCAAATTTGTTTTGTGAGTTATCCTTTTATTTTTCTCCTAAAATTTTGTCAAATTGGTTTTAGACCCTAAAAATCATTACACAAGAAAGTAATACTTCAAAAAAATCAAATGAAATATCTTTGTATAATTTGTTTAAATATGACTATTCTAACTTCTTAATGTTACTATTTTTGGCAATTCGCTTTCAAATATCTTGAATGCATCTTTTATCCATCTTTTAAATGGTACTAATAAAAAATAAATTATTCCCTCAAAAAATATAACTTTGACCCCAAATAGTAAGCTATCCTTTTATTTTCCTCTTAAAATTTTGTCAATTTACTGATTAATTTTTAAATATCCCAAAAATCATAACACCAAAAACTAATACTTCGAAAAATCTTGCATTGGATTTTTCTTTAGATGTAATATCTACGTACAAATGCAATCATATTTCAGTATTTGTTTAAACATTACAATATTTCTTCTTAATGTTAGTTTTTTTGGTAATTTACTTTCAAATAATTTTGATACATCTGTGATCCATCTTTTGAATGGTGATAACAAAAAATGGATTATTTCCTTAAAAAAATATAACTTTGATCTCAAATCTTTTTTGTGGATGTATCTTTTGATTTTTTTTCTTTTATATAAAGGTTTACTTGTGATTAATCTTCAAATATCCCAAAAATCATAATACAAAAAAACGTAAATGCAATTTGTTTATTTATAATGTCTACATACAAATGCCATCATATTCCAGAATCTGTTTAAACATGACCATCCTTCAAGTACTGGAAGACAATATCAATACTAACATCCTCCTGAACAACAGTATGCCCAGCGCGTTCATTAACAATCTTCCTAAGATTCTGCAAAACCTGCACCCTCTGACTCCTCTGCAGCCCATCAATCGCTTCCTTAACCGTATCCAAGGACTCTCCGACGAAGCTGATGGCATGATTGAAGTGATGAGCTTCGGATCGATCCTGGCTGGCTCCGAACCGGAACTGCTCGGCGGCCATCATGTACATCTTGCTCGCATCCGCATATTTCCCAGCAGCCTTCAGCTCGTTCGCCTTCTGCTGCAGCTTCCAGCCCTCGTTGAAGTAGTTGTTGCCCTTCAGCTTGTAACCGACGAGGTTCAGGAAGGTTCGGTACCTGCTGTTCTCCGGATGCAGGCTGGTGGCTTCGGTGATGAGTTGACGAGCCAAATTGAAGAGTCTGTCCGCACCCTCGGAGTTGCCATCGTTCTCCAACTGCCATGCTTGATCCCAGTTGCTCTTGGCCGATTCGAATTTCTTCCTGGCGTCGTTTTCCCGCTGGACTCGAGCCTCTCGATTTATGCGTTCTGCTTCTTCCTCAGCTTTCTTTTTTGCTTCCGCTGCTGCTGCTGCTGCTGCTGCTGCTTCCGCTCGTTTTTGTGCAGGACAATGATTACCCATCTTTAACCAAGTTTGATGCACGTTTGAATATTCGCACTGATGTTCAACAACTTTTAGGATGGTTTATATACTGGTTTGAAAGGCTCATCGTGATAAGTTAACCGCATGATGCACTGTTTGTAATCATTTCCGGTTCATCCTCGAATATAGCTCGAATGTTCGCGAAAATATTTTGCGATTTGTTTGCGGTCAACAAACAATGTAAATTATCTTCGTGTTTGGATGTATTCATATTTGCACTTTGTTTTTACATTTGTATTATGACAATGATAGCTTCCTTTTGTTTATCTCTTTATCAACTTTTCTATTGATTAGTATCCCAACAAATAAAATTCATTCTTCGGTTAATCGTTTTTGGATGGAATTTCTAAACCATCATATTTTTCATTATACAACTCCTGAAAAATTTTAATAATTTCAGTTTCTTCCAAAAACTTATACGTTTGTATCCTTATTCCCTTTTATACTTTTTCTTTGAAATTTATTGATAAAATTCTGTAAAACACATATTTTTGTTTAGTTTAATAATATTTATCCACAAAAGCAAAAAACAATGGGCAAAAATACAGTGACATAACTTATTTTTTTAAGAAACACTATATTTATCTATTTAATTCAAAAAATGATAAATTGATTGATTTCATATATCACAATTTATTGTTGTTTGTTATTATTCCAAAGATATTTTTTGCCAAATTAGAGAGATTCTTTGAAAACAATTAAAAGAACCCAATAAAATATTGAATTTAAGCTTCTTGGAAAAGCAGAAATATTAGAAAAAGTTTTAGACGAATTCTTTTGAAAAATATTTAAGTTTTAAATACTTATGATATCATTGTCTCGTTCTATCTTAATGAAGTTTATCATTAATTTATGTTAAATGCAAGACAAATTATATCTTTCTTTGTTTCTTTTGTGAAATCTTAAATATTTTGTAAAAATCATAAATTTTTTATGTCTAATATAAAAATATTTCCCCAAAATAACAAAAAAAATATTATACATCAAAGAATGAGAACAGGACCTATTTTCTTTTAATAAAACACTAGATTATTCTTTGACAATATTGTTATAGCAAAAATATAATCAGTTGAAATATTAAGTGATACCAATATGATATTTTTGGAAAACAATTAAAAAAATCAAATGTTTATGAAAATATTTTGCAATTTGTTTACGATCACTTGCAAATTATATTCGCACTTTGTTTTTACATTGGTATAATGACATTTATTTTTTATTAAATTTTTGTATTGATTAATATTCCAACAAATTAAATTCATTCATCAATAAATTATTTTTTAATGCAATTTCAAAATTGTCCAGAAGATTTAAATTTAAATACTTTTAAAAATCACATCCTGAATTTCCTTTCTATAACGTTGTATCAAATGATAACAATTCATTACATATATGACTATATACAACACAAAATACAAATGTATCTTAAGTTACTACCAACATTTTGGGCTTTCGTAAATGTGACTTTAATGTGATCAAAAAATGTTCCTTCCTTCCTTCATGCATTTTGTGACGTGCGAGTCTTTCTTCGTAATGAAAAGCACAGTGAAAAGGCTGACATCAACAATAGGAAGCTTTCGAAAAGAACGTAAAGCCGCTCAGAAATTCATGTTTAGCAGCTGCTGTGTGCAAAAAGTGAAAGCAACAAAAGAGTCTAAACGTCTTGAAAGGCTGAAATGGAATGCCATTCAATGTGAAGCCTCGTATCTTAACTCAAAATGTCCTTTATTGATTGATTTCATCTTCAGGATAACATCATTTCAGTTAAAACTATCAAAATAAAAATAACCTATATATAGACAATTTTGTATAAGGGTTTTGGGGGTCATGGATGAAAATATGGGAGGAAAATTTATGGTGATATGACAGATGGGATGTAAAATCGATTGAGGATTTAAGGAGGTAATAAGAAAAAGATCCCCTATTTTGTTCTAAACTCCTTGTTGTCAAAATTTCCTGTTGAAACGTTCCAATGGGTTGTTACAAAATTGCGGAATTATCTTTAAATTGCATATTTGAAATGTATAGACATTCAAATTGTGTAAGAATCAATTCAAAAATAAGTTATTTAATATTTCAAAATTTAGGATCAAATTCAAAATCAAAGATTTATGGTTATAATCATAACAAAAAATGGTTGTCTTATGTTTTGCAATTAAATTTAAAAGGTGGATATTTGTCTGTTAAAAATAATTAATAATTACACGACATTAACAATATTTAACAAAAATTTGAACTATTTTAAAATTTCATTTCTCTGGAAAAGTTTGATGCTAGTTGTTAGTTGAAAGCTCAGTCATCGATTGTTTTAGGATTATTTAATCTGGGAGATCTCAGATGAAGAATTTTGAATTAATTTGTTTATTATAAGTTCAAAAAACGAAAAATTCACTGTCAGAAGTGGGATTCGAACCCACGCCTACAGAAGTAGACTGCGACCTGAACGCAGCGCCTTAGACCACTCGGCCATCCTGACTTATATTTTGGGCCTAAACAAAAATTTTCAAATTTGAATTATTTCCTATTGGAAATAAAAAAATTATAAAGTTTATACCACTAAAAATCAATTTTGCAATATTGCAAAATTTCTGCAATATTGCCAAATAAAGCTAGGTAAACTGTCATGATAGAATAGGCAAAATCAGGAAAATCATTATCCTTCTCAAAAATTTTTCTCGAAATTTTTATCAGATGGTAAAATAGTGAATTAATTTAATAAGCATCTGCAATTCTTCAAAATAATTAACTTATAGTTTAAATAACCATAAATTTTGTAATTGGGGATGTCAATTCCAAAAAAAAAAACATCCAATCACAGCTGAAATATTTTATAGTTTCAACTAAAATTGATATTGACAATTTTATTCAACAGAAATGAACATTTTTTGCAGTTGTTAATTTAACGATATAAATTTGATGATATCTACTATATAATTGTATAAAATAAGTATAAGATTCTTCCCGAAAACAGTGAATATATTGAAATGGTAACATCCAGAAAAAGAAGTCAATTTTCAGCATCACTTCTTTCGTTGCATTTAAATGAAGACAAAATGTGCAAATAAATCTCCAAGGCAAAATAGACCACAAAAAATACTTGATTTTCAAAATTTAATATAATCCATGCAGTTTTCATGTTTTCAATATTTTAATTTAAAAAAAAGTCATTCAAAATATTTTAAAAGAGATATTTTATTTTAGATGAAATAAGAATCAAAATTTAATAAATTTATTACTAAAAATTTCTTCTCATGTAATAATTAATAAATAGATTTAAGTGCATTGATTAATATGCCATAGATTTTTGTAATGAGCTTATAATTAAACTAAATTTCCTGTGCAATTTATGCAAGCATAATAATTAATATTGCAAAATGATTTAAACTCTTCAATAAGTTGAGAAACTTGCTCAAAGAGGATTTACTCTTCAAACTACCAAACTATTTTACTCCATGCTAAACATAAATAATTTAACTATAACTACAAATTAGTAACCATTTGAATAAGTTCTATACCACTGAAACTGGATAAATTTTGCTAGAATTATTTTATTTATTTTTAAACTATATTTTTTTTAATAATACAACAATTATCATAAATTATCATCCTGCACCCATTGCTATTTAACAGGGTTAAGCAAACATTATCCTTAGCATAAATTGACGCTCTCCAGGATAAGTTGCAGATATTCCTGATATTATTATGTAAATTGGTGAGTGTTGGGTATCAGCGGAAAGTTGTAATGAAAGGAAATCTAATTTGCATGCGCCAAATTTCGGTATGAAATATATCCCACTCAGAGCAGACCATCTTCACATTTAAACCTATTTACGAACACCAATAAATTGAATCTGCAGCAAATGCTGACACAATTAAATTTGTACTAGTGTAAAAAAATTTAATTAAAGCTGGAATTTTTATGGGTGTTCTTTGTTACCAAATGTCACCAAATTGCTGATTTTACAACCACAGAAATGATATTTTTTTTATATATTTAAATAAGCTTTTAATGTGATATTCAAATGATTTTTTTAATTAAAAATTATAATATATATTATAATTATATATATATAATTATATAAATATAATTCGATACTTTAGGAATACTAAAATTGATTTTTTATTGAAGAAAAAAACCAAGAAATGGTAAATTATCCTTTATTGGTATTTCCAGCACGTGCAATCACATTTTTTTGTTCTTCGTTGTGTATTTGAATACACTGATTTTATTGGATTATCAAGGATTCTGGGATGATATCAGGTACAATTTTATTGATCCTTTTTTGAGGTTAGCCAAAATTACTTTATACAAAGAAGTAATACCTTTGAAATCTGTAAGGAAAGGATTTATCGAACAATATCAAAGAATATTTCCTAGTCAATTCTCATATTGAATACAAGATTTTGTTTAATTTTTTATTTTGGTCGCCAAAAAATAACAAAAAACTTGCATTTATTTGCAAGAAAATGGATGAATTCTGGATGAATATTATAACAATTATTTTATTACATAATCAATTATTCTAGGAGGAAATCAGGTTTAATATTATTGATCCTTTTTTGAGGTTGCTCAAATTCAATTTTTAGGAAAAAGGATAATAATGAAATCTTTAAGGAAAAATTGATCAAATAATATTAACAAATATTTTTCAATCAATTTTTACAATCAACAAAAGTTTTTGCTTTTATTTATCTTGCTCACAAATAACAACAATCAACATATACTTTTCTGCAAGATGTATATTACGAGAGTGATTTTATTGCATTATAGAGGATTAAAATCAGGTATAATTTTATTGATCCTTTTTGAGGAAATCCAAATCCAATTTATATGTTTCAATGAATATTAATAATCAACAGAAGTTTTTGCTTTTTTATCTTGGTCAGAAATAACGACAATCAACAATCAAAAATATTACAACAGCGATTTAATTGCATTATCCTTTTTCTTGATGTTGATATTGATATTTTTGAAAATTAAATATTAAACAACATTTTTCAATCAATTTTCATAATTACTCAGGATAAGTCTTTGTTTTCGTTTATCTCATTTTTAAACAACATTAATAAACATACATATTTCTGAATTCTGTATCATTTTAACAACAGTAACTGATTTATCAAAGGTCTTGAAATGAAATCAATAATAGGATAAATTTGAAATCTGCAACGATTTCTGGATTAATTAACCAATCAATTCTCTTTAAATATATTGCAAAAACCTGGATGATTTCTGGATAGACAGAAAATGTTATTGCATATAATTTTCATATAATTCATATTTATTTGAGTGCATATTTGAACCTAATTAACATAATTGCGATTTACAACTTGAAATTTTCTTCTTATTTACTAAACTGACACCGAATGAACCCTCATCTTCAAGTGGTTATCAAAGAAAACTCGTCTAAATTAAACACAATCAGGATAAGTAGTCCAAGCTGTAAAACCATTTCCAGATAAACGTTGAGTTTCAGCAAAGACAGTTTTCACACATTCAACATCATTGTTGATATCATCATCCAACATTGAACTACAAGTCATTCCACATCCAGTTCCTAAGAATATAATCAAAATCATCAATTTCATCATCATCAACATCATCATCTTCATTATTCAATATGATCATAAACATCTTCAACTTTATAAACAAAAAAAANAAAAAAAAATATTTTACCTGGTGGAGAACACCAATAAATTGAACTAATCTGGAACAATCCATAATCTCCAGTATTTGAATTAACAGCAGTGGTTTCAAAATTCGATTCACGTCTCACAATGCACTCCCAAGTATTCAACTGATCTTCAGGAATACCATGAGCCCTCAAAGTACCAAATAATTCATCACGACTCACTTGTCGTCCATAACAACTATTGCAAAACCCAATCACAAATATCGCGAAAATCACTGCTGGTTTCATGGTTAACAATCGTTGAATTCTTGTAAACTCACCTGAAAACTGAGTATTTATAAAAAACTGAAATTAAATGTTATTTATTTTTAATACGCAATGCTAAATGGAAATTTATTGAATAAATTAGTAAAATTTACAATAACATTTATTATCACATAGATATTTATGGAATTGTGTGAATTGTATGAAATTTTCGTATAATTAATGGGCGATTATGCAAAAATAACAAGTCCATTAAAGTCATTATCAGTTATCAGTAAATCATTTGGGTGGAATTTTCATGGACTGATAATAAGTGTCAGTTTGAAGTGTATATTTTTTGAATAACTTCAACCTGTTTTTTTTTTACAAATTGCAAGGTCTGAATTTGTGGTATTTATCAGTTTTATTTGCAAATTTCATTCCTAATTGCAATTTTCAAAATGTCATTGAAAAATCAACAGGTTGAATAGTTGAATCAATCCTTGTCACATTTCAAACGAAATTTTCATTCATTTTCAAT
Organism: Aleochara sp. GC000083; assembly: GCA_030264555.1. Classification (NCBI taxonomy): domain Eukaryota; kingdom Metazoa; phylum Arthropoda; class Insecta; order Coleoptera; family Staphylinidae; genus Aleochara; species Aleochara sp. GC000083. The sequence continues at coordinate 17,933 of JARJDZ010005471.1, read as the reverse complement.
GGATTATTTTGAATTTGAAGTGCAGCTTTCATGTATTGTTAGATGAAAAATGAATGCAATTGAAGTTTAACAATAAAAAAGTGAAATCTCTGGAATAAAAGATATGAGGCAATTTACTTTCATATGCTTCTGGAATTGTTCACATATGTAAAAAGCTGGATGTCACGAACATGAAAACTGGCGTGAATAATGACTTCTTTTTCCTTCTTCCTGATGTTTTATTCCAACGTTTTATTCGCAAATCTAATTTCCACTTCAAAATGTACGTGGTTGTATTTCACAATTCGTAAATTTAACAAAAAAAAAACGTTGTACTCTCTAATTCTTGCCATTTCTTTTGATGATATACAATTTGGAAAACTTTTACAAAAAGTCTGATAAATTTAGCTTCGTTTTTAAGTCATAATGTTATTATAAAATTACGAATGAGCCTAAAAATAAAATTAAAATTTAATATTTTAATTATGATGTTGTTGATAAATGGATAAGTTTATAGTAATGATATAAAAATTAAACAACTTTATAGTATGTAATTGGTAAAAATTCAAATATTTGGTTCAATTTAATTTGTCAATTAATTGATATTTCGAAAATAACTGATTTGTTTCTGCCATAAAAACTATAAATATTTTAACATACATTTCAGGAAATGTTTGATAATATTATTTCCTACAATGTATTAAGAAGTAGGATTATATCCACCAGCAAATGAAGCAAGCAAACAATAAAATACAGTTTGAAAAACAACTATAAGTTATATTAAAACCAAAGTTATAATTAGAAACGTGAGAATTCTTGCTTCAAAGTCGTAAAGAGTATAGGGCATACAAAAATAACCAAGTTATTATTATCTAACAGAAAATGTTTGCCTTAGTCATTGAAGAAATGATTTAATTCAATTTGATAGTATTTTAATAGCCTTCAAAAACTTTATTGATAATTACTACTCTTGATAATAACGACAAAAATTGACAAATTTTAAATATTTATCTCTTGATTTACTTTGTAAATTTTATAAACTAGTATACAAAGTTATTAATTCTTAATAATTACATTAAATAATTAGCAATTTTTTAGTAAAAGACCAACAATTAATGGAATAACATCATTTTGCATTGAAATTACAGACGAAATTAACGATATTTCTTCCTGTAATGTTAGACATCAAACAACATCCGATATTGTCTAGTGGATATCTGGCTCTCACCCAGAAGGCCCGGGTTCGATTCCCGGTATCGGAATCTTTTCTTTTTTACTTTTTTTATTTGTTTATAAATTAATAAAAAATAATAACACAACTTCAAAAAAAAAATTTGTGCGATTACACCCGCTAATGACCTTACAGCGTCAAATATGGCATCGCGTATACCGTAGCGTACGGTAACATGCTAGCTCTATATGAATACATTGCTTTATTAAAGCTTTGGTTTTTGTTTATAATTATTATAAACAATTTATAAACAATTCAATTAGTTAATAAACAAAAGTGAAATAAATTGTTTATTTATATTGCGTTGAATTAAACATCGACAAACCCTCTATTTATCAAGTTTTCAACGACAATGTAATGTCATTTAAATTATTATATTCTGTTTGAAATAATACAAATTATAATTTTCTAACAATAATATATTAATAAATAATTTAAAATAAATAAATATAAACGCTCTTTTGTTAATAGGCGTAAGATTTTCAAATTAAACAAATTACAATAGGGTATAAGAAAATTAATACAAAATTTGTATTTAATGTAATTAAAAATTTATTAACAATATCATTAAATGATAATTTCCATGGCTACTGATTTATAAATAAATCATAAATAATTTTTTGAAATATTTGTTTTATCATAATTTAAACATTTGCATTAATTTAAATATGAAATCTCTTAATCAAATAAAAAATTTAATATGGTTAAAATGAAATTTTTGTTTTTTGCAGCAATGATTAAACCTCAATATTATGTTTTGAAATTAATAAATTCTAAATTACTTTATTCTCTGAATAACAAAATCTGAAAAACAAAATCTGAAATTTGAAAATAATATTAAATTAATTACTACAAAAAAATACAATTCTTCAATTGTTGCGTTCATTTATTACATCATCAAACTTTAAATTCACATTGTTTAGAATTATTTGTCATTGCTCCCAATTTGCAATCGTGATTATTCTTATTGGATGGTAATACAATAAAATCATTTGTATTATTTTGAATTTTTGATATAGTTTTCATAACAAATTCATAAGTTTTTTCCTGCATTTTCTGAGATCCTGATTTCAGTCTAATTGTAACATTAATTTTATAACAATTTAATGCATCATTAACAATTTCATATTTATGATCAACAATATCATAATCTGGAATCTCTTTACACTTAAATTCATTAAATAATTTCTTAGCAATCAACATATACAGCTCTTCGACTGCAAATGGTTCATATTTGAAAATATCCAAATATTGATTAAAAATCTTCGTAATACCTTTTACAAAATGTGGATCAATCTTTAACAAATACCTGATATATTCTCGACGACCAGGACCAACAACAACATCCAACATTTTACTCCGACTGCTCATCATCGCAATTGCATTTTCATGACTTTGTTCACTCGTCTGTCGATAAGCCAACCAAATGTATTTTGCAACTGGCATAAACAATCTGCAAGTCTCCAAATATTCCTCCATTGTTAAAATTTTAGAAATATCCAAATCCAAAGAAGCTAACTCTTCTCGAAGACAATCGTAATAATGTTGATAAAATTCTGCAAGATATTTCTTCCTTAAAGCTTCATCAGTTCCAGAATAAATTAACATTGTGACGTCATGAGCTGGAGGAACATAACGACACAATTGGAAATCAAGAATTTTCGCATTAATTGCTTTGTTATCATCATATTTGAAGAGTAAATTGAACGACCACAAATCACCTTGTGCAAGAACTTTGCAATAATTATTCTGGTCGCCCAAAAGATCCAACGTCTTCTTACAACTTTCTTGGATCTTCTTTTCAAGATCATTGTTTTCTGGATGAAGTATTTGAGCAAGTTCAAGCATTCCTTGTTCAGTTGCTTGAATGTATTTGTAGCCTGAACTTTCTTGTTTATTTTTATCGAAGAATAGATGCATGAGTTGTTCATCGTTGCAATGTTGAGGAATTGTTGTTTTCTTCAGTTGTTCAAAAGCGATACTAACAGTATGATATTTAGCAAGAGTTTTCAATCCTTCAAGCATCTCATCGTGATCTAGATATAAAGATTTACCACTCTTGTATCCTCGAGTTCCGAGATTTTCAAAAACCATTATTTTCCCACCATCCTTTGTCATTTTCCATAAAAGAAGTTTTGGAACCATGTTTGTATCCAATTTTGGAACCATTTCTTTGACTTCGTTGATGAACTCATAGACGTATAATTCTTTTTCGTAGAGTGGGATGTCTTCGTAGCATTCTAACATGGACATTCCACTATCAACAACCTTCACAAATAATGTATATTCATTTTGCTTTTGGTCAGTGAGAGTTAGAAGAAGATGTTGGCCCAAATATCCTCGAATGTCTTTACTGAACGGTTCCAATTTAAAACTTTCGAGTTTCAAATCACTTTGTAGATTCAATTTTGCGAATAACTTTTCGCAATCGTTCTTGTCCAACACCATTTTGATATTTAAAACGATCTCCTTGAAATTCCCACGTATTTATATGCAACTGATTTAAATTAAAACATAAATTATCTTCATAAAGTTTTGTTAATCGGTTTGTAAATATTTGTTTATTCAAAAATTTCCTGATGTTGTTTACATTCACAACAATAAATGAAAATGAAACAATTACAAGGCATCTTTTATCTATTGTCTCTGTGATTTATTTAATTATTTAGGAATTAAAGTTTAACTTATAATCGCAAATATACAAACTAAAATCAGTTAGTTTGCGCATGATTCTGATGATACATTTAAATGACGCTTTTTAAATGCAGGGTTTGTACAGCAGCCACGATTAAGACTAAATGAAACGTTGAATTTTTGAATTAAATAATGAAAATTAAGTAAATATTTAATAATTATACCAGAGAAATCCGGTTTAGCTAATTTCGGTTCCAAAATGTTATATCATCAGTAGTATCTCCAAGCAGATTATGCAGTTTAAATGTTGTATCAAATTACGTATCAAAACAAACAATAATTGTTGATATTGCTAATTAAACATTAAAAATATTATAAAACGCTGTTTCACTATAGGCAACACAGTGTACACATATTGTTATTATTTCTAAAATCGAAATTTCTAGTTTATTTATTTCACCAATTATAGTAATGAAGCTCTCTTATAGAAATCTTACAATTATATGTTTAAAAACCACAAAAATTTGCAATAAATTCAAAATTGATAAAATCGTGGGGAAAGTAAAATCTGGAGGGAGCAATCACGATAAATGGAAAGAATCAAACAGTGCAATCCCTTACGAGCCTCACTTTTCGAAATGAATGATCCCTCCTAAAATTCCACCCTCTATATGAGATAAACATAACCTCGATAAAATACAGTAATTTAGTGCCGCAAAAGTTCATAAATAAATGCAATAAACGATACAACAATTCCAATAAACCAAAATAACAAAATACTGCGAATCTGCTGAAGCCCTGCTGTTGCACTATCAAGCCGTAAATGTGATTCATCCTTCAAATCAAATTGTTTTTGCCAACCGTTTGTTTTCACAAAAGCCTGGAATAATTATAACTGGTAATTACAAATCTTTGTATCGTAAATCACTTACTTGTTTTTCCCATTCCAGAGTCAATCCAGTTTCGAAGCATTGAATTATCATGTCATTGAGAGCACGCAAATACACCGAATTTTTGCGCAAATGAATGTATGTATATTCAACCATTAATTCTTCATGCATCAGTCTGTAATATTCCAAAACTTCATCATTCTCGGCATAAAACTCTAAAACAATCGGCAAATTACCAGAGAAACAATGGTGAGATAATAATTGATTAATTATGTACTTGTTTGCAGGGCAATGATAAGAAATGCGAGCTTTTCTCTTCGTTGCATTTTCGCATTGAGGACTGTCTTATTTAGCACGAGTTCGTACTGTTTCCGGAGAAGTAATTTCTGTGGAAAAACCACAATGAATGTAATGAAATTGGAAGAAACGGAGGAATCTCACGTTTCCATATTGCAACGGAGTTAAATAGACAATAGTTTCACCAGCCCATTTCATTCCACTGAGGATGAGATCGTCCAATGTCTTGATTTCCCCGACATAACTGAAAATAGAAATGGTTAGTAACATTCAATGAAAGTTATCATGATTCTACTTGGGAGCTGCAAGTCGACTTGATAGATTCGAATTGTAAATCGAGGAAAACATGATGCCGAGTATCAAAGCTACAGCCATTATGTAACGAATCAGATAATCCTTAGGGAAATGACTGGGATTTGTTGCTTGATTGAACACTAATCCATAATAGTGTATTAAATCAAAATGTAATTCTGTGTCAAACCTGAAATCTATCATTGAAAAATTATGAAAAATTTACTGGGAGGATTACAATTTTTGTCGAGATCGTATCAGAAGTAAGAGCAGAATATAAGCAACAAATAGCAACACCCAGAAATACAATTCTGTGATATTCAATGCAAACAACCAATCAAATTCCTGCATTGGTTTCGGAACCAAACAAATTCCAGCGAATCGAGTCGTTGGAAATGACACATCGAAATATCGCAATGAATATGCAGAAAGAATATTGCATGCTACAAAATTTAGATGAAGCAGTAATAATACAACCTGATTGATAGGTTTTTACCGAAAAATACATCGGATTCATCTGAAATTAAACTGTCTCGAGGTGTTCCTGGAGTTGCATTCCAAAACTCTCCAAAATTTCCAACAAATTCACCTGGTTCCAATCGCACAGTAAACTTGTACCTTTCACCGAATGCTTTGACAATGTTTAATTCCGAACCCTCCAAGAATTCTACAAATTGTTATCATTATAACAATGAAATGGTTATACCATGCCAGCTTTAAACTAACCCACAGTCGTATATGGAGGATTATCTACAAAACTAACAACAAATTCTCTTCCAATTGAATCCAAAATTCTATCAGAATATAAGTTGTTACCATATTGAAAAGTTTCATTCTCAGAAAACCACTTATCAAGCAAAATTGGAGGATATATCCCACGAGATTTCCTATAATCGTGGCTGTAAAGTTCGTACGAGTTGTTGGTCCTCTTTATTAAGACAACATTTAAGATGAAGGCAAAACTCGTCGAGTTGAACGGCATTAAATCATCCTCATGTAACAAAATCAAATAACGTCTGTTATTGTATCCTCCTGAAGTATTTTTCTTCAAATAATCTTCAACTCTTTCTATTGTTTCAGTCACATTTGTTACTTCAAGAAAGAAATCTGTACATGGATACAATTGGAGCTGCATATTGGTTGAATATTCCAACTGGTAAACGGGGAAATCGTTGATGGTCACAAATGTATTGTTAATTGATTCGAATGATTTGCTACGGATATTTATCAAGCAACAACTGTCGTAAAAGTAAGTACTTAATAGCAGATTTACTAATGTGTTCATGTGGTATTGGTTCATACCGTGGACAGTCATCAAATGACAAAGTTCTAAATTTTGCTTTCAATATGTACTAGTAGTAAACTATAACAAAAATATTCTTTTAGGATATTCCTGGATTGAATCATCCCAGAAGTCACCAAATACAATTTGTGTGCTGGAATATCTGATAGGAAATTCGAGTTTTTCCAATTTGAATATTGGTTTGTTCAATATTTCCTATTGGAATTAATAATTCGATCGTAAAAGTTTGATATGTCGTTAACATACACAATTATAGCTTTATGCAAGTACTACTGATACATTAATTGAGTGATTTCAGTACTCAAAAAATTCAATTTGTTCTTGAACTTTGCTTTATATTTTTACTTGTTTCTTGTTGCAGAAGCTTGAGAAAACTAAAAATTCTTTCTTCGCGTTTTGCGCGATAAGCTTGCAAACAAGCCTGGAAAAAATAATATTATCCCTTTATTGCCTGTATTTGGGTCGTCTTTACTAGCCACTCAACGGATGACACCTCATTTAAATAAATGATGTTACTGAAGAAAGAAATTTATACATAAATGTAAATATAAAACGCGTTAATGGAATAAATATGTTTTGTGCGCGTCCAACAAAGTGAGCCCAATTTCCACCAGGAAATTTCTGTAGCATACACAATATAATGCAAGATTTATGGAATATTGGTTATTTAGACATGCATTATCTACATTTGTTATATTTATTCAATGTGCTTCCGAGGTAGAGTATTTATTTTGAAAAGAAGATCTTGTTTGAAATAATATATCGAATTGATTGCAGATAACGTTTCGTTTGGAGTTTTTATTGTTGAAATTCAGGAAACCATTCAAATTATTCTAATTGCTTGGCCAATTATTAGTGCACATTTTGTTATTGAAATAACTTCCATGTTACTTTTAGGGTAGCTTTTAGAACAGCTGCAGGAATTCATTGAAATTGTCATCTCTTTCCAGCAATTGGTGGGTTGATTTTACAGTGTCCCAAACAGAGATTTTTTGCTTTTCCTTTTCTAAACGAGTCGCGCGACGCTTTTCTACATAAGGAAAATAAATAGAGAGGTACTTGCATAGTTGAATATTCTATTCTTTTCATGCTTATGCCTCAATGCCCAAAATTTCAAGGTCGAGGTGAGGCACATGATAAAGTTGACCGTGGGGTACCAAATTTTGGTGGGGAAACGAATGGAAAACGTTGAAAGTTGCCCTAGGAAAGTAACTATTGCTGCTAATAAAGGTCTTGTTGTGTTGTGATCATCTATTTACACCCACGACACCCTGAGGTAAGCAACGAATTCAGTGCATACATTCCGTTTAGCTTGTTCATAGTAATAGTTAAATATTTTAACTGCCTGAAGAGTTTGGAGTTATTACTTAAGTGCTATCAACAATAAATAATTGTGTGTTAGATACATTTTTGATAATGTAATCTAATTGGACAAATAAAACGGTAAGTTTACTAGATAATTAAGGTATATAACAGTCTGTAACATTATAGTACTCATTATTTTCAATAAATAATGCTGATTTGCATTGATTAAGATTGTTAAATTCAATTTGCGTTTGCAATTTAATTAATTCACAAGGTAGAACAGGTGCTGCCCTCTGATGTTGGGTTACTGAACATCGATATTTTTATTACACCATAAATGTTAATTTTTTCCATTTTTATATTATGTGTTGATTTAATATTGATATTAACAAATTTAACTTAATTTTTAAGTAAAAAAATTATAATTTTATAAAAACTGGTTACTACTGCCATCTGTGACTACAACAATGAGTTACGATCAGCAGGAAATCAAACTGTCAATTAATTTGACCAATCACGAACGCGATAACATCATTTATGAGTTTTCTTGTTTAGTCATCTGATTTTGGCACATTTTGGCGAAGGTTGAACGAGAACGAGATCGACGTTCGGTAATGCAAGGCATACACAGATGAAACGCGAGGCTCGCGTCGCAGCTACGAGTTTGTTTGTTGTTTTGATAGTGGCCCGATTGGGGCGAGCGTGTCGAATTGGACCTGTGCGCTGCAGGTCAATGCAGAGTGCGGCAGAAGCTGCTTGCAGCCAGTGAGTAAATGGCCGTGCAGGTCGTCGCGAACAGCAGCATTCGTCGCGGAATTGTACGCATCGAAAACAAAAGGCGCGTGCTAATGCGCCGTACGCATTTCGCAGCTACAGCCGTCCGTGAAGGCGTTCGTCGTCGTCGTGCAGCAGGTTTGGCACGTAGTGAACAGCTGACGGCCACCACAGCCAGCAGTTATCGTCTAGTAAGAAACGCGAGTGCAGGCCGACAATGATAGCACCAGCGTCTCGCCAGCGCGCATCAGTTGCAGCAATCACAACAACAATAGCACCGTCGACATGATACACGAGAAAGTGCTCTGATGCTCGAGGAGTTGCACTACGCAAAAACCTAAAAGTAAGCCTGTTTGTTTCCGTAAGTGAGCATTTTTCTGGATAGATTTTGTCCGAGCGCAGCATGCATAGCGCGAGCAACGTAACTTGGCTGTAGATCAGTGCACCGAGGATATCGAACTTGTTTGCACAATGACAACATAAAAAGCAGGAACAATAACACCAAGGGAGCGAGTTAAGGGCGCTATATCGTTTGAAGAATGTAAGCTATTTCATTGTAGTTGCCAGACCTTTGGAGGATGCTTTCAAGTTAACAAAGGAAGCGTCATTTTCGAGCTTGATAGCATTTAACACCGTCACCTATCACTAATTCAATGTACTAGTTGTTTATTTGTGCCCTAGATCCGTGATTTCATAAATTAACATTGAATTAGCACTGGCCCAATCATAAAATCAAATAAAAATTATAAACCAGCTACAAAAATAGAGCTGATGCAGGTTGCAACTTGTCTGCTTTATGACTCAATTTCTTTGTTTACCTATGGGATGTGGCTTGGATTTGAACGGGAAAAAAAAAGAACCTGACGATTAATTACTACATGGAAATGTCAGGTTTAACAAAACGTACACCGTGTACAGTAATCAAAATTGTCTGGGACGAATGCAATGAAATTTATTGTTGTGAATCAAAAGTTTAACGCCATTTTGAGGCAAGTATGGTAAACAAACAATTGACAACAGATTAAGGCGATGATTTGTTATTTTAGATAAACACTCGAAAGCGACCTCAATGAGTTTTGATGTTTCGAGTTTAATGATGGTTGATTTGAAAGCCGAAATTATTTGTGCCAAAATTCTAGATTGTATTGGAAATTTTAAATTGCGTCCATCGTACACGCGTTGCTTATCAAATATCCAGTTAATAAACACGAGAAATTGAAAACCGAAGCGGAATTCCAGGAGTGATGAGACCACAGTAATGTATTTCCTTACTGCACAAAAACTTATCCTACATGATAAGAGTAATCAACAAATAGATGCTCATGGATTTGATTTCGCGTTGATGTAACTCCACTGCTTGTGATCAAAGATAATGACGCTTTGGGTGTTGTGCAATTTTAAGCTAGTTTTAGTCAAGTTTGTGCAACTTAAGTCACTTAGGTTATGTATGATTGATGCAATCTGCAATTATAAGTTCTAATGTGATGATTTTTACTTTTCCAGAAAAATTTGTACTCTGAAATCTGTCTTCAATACTTCTTCACCTTCTTGCTCTTCACCTGAGTCACCATGAATCTCTTCATCTTTCGGGTGGATACAGGCACCATGATTGAATTTGAGCTGAACATGGCCACAGAAAGGTAAGACACTTTGATCATTTAAATCATATTTTACTAATGGGACAATTTCAGTGTCACACAGCTGAAATCAGAGCTATGGAGGCTACTGTCTGTGCCACCAGAGGCACAGGTTTTGCTGATAAATGGTGGCATGACTCTGGAAAATAATTCAAAGGTGATTAAGTATTCAGCTGGCACTGAGTCAAATCCAATCTTCCTTTTCGACAAGACAAGCTTGGATCCAAAAACTCCTGCTCCTAGAGCGACTCCTAGTCCACATGCTTACCAAGTTAAAGCAAAGTTTGCAAAATGTCAGGCTGCTGATTGTGCTGCAACCACAAGTAATTTAAATCCAGAATATAGTGATGAAGAAGAAGGAGAACCACTACCAGTAGAAGGATATTCTTCTTATAATGGTGATTTTGATTTGAAATGTTGCTCTTAAATTAATGCATTTGCTTCTAGAATTTTGGAAGCGTGTATTCAACTATAAAAGATTGCCTGCTACAATGGAAACCGTCACGAAACGAGCGACGCTTGCAAAGGAACTTTGCGAGGAAGCAACGCGTGAATATAATTGTTGCACCAGTTTAGTTCTCGACCAGCATCTGCAGCATCAAGGATGGCAGGTTGCTATCGCAAATTTGGAAGATATAATTGCTGATTTTAAGAGGCGAAAAGATATCTTGTTGAATCAGATCAAAGGATTTCTGGCTGATCGTGATGGCTATATTGAATTGTTAAATACGTAAGTTTTCAAGTCACTTATCAATCATATAAAAAAGTGAAAATCCAATAAGAATATATTTATTTTTATTTAAATAATTTTTGTAGATTCAAGGATGTATTGGAGAAATTGAAAACGGTTCCAATTCTGCCATCATTACTGCTGACTCGAGATGAGGGAGAATCATCATCACAAGGAGATGAGGCTTCCAGCGTGAGTAAAAGCACGAGCCTTATCGACTGGATTGAAGCCGGCTCCGATTCAAGCGATAAAACTGTGGACTTTCTATATGAGACAAGTTCACGCGGCGTGAACATTTATAACGAGGATTACTTCAATAATCTCAGCATGGAAATGGATATTACCATGGAGAGTGTCGTGGCAGGCATTAATCGGGGAATAACTGGTTTGAGCGATCGATTGACAAGCCTGAACGAATTGGTCGAGAAAACGAAAAATATTGCCAAAGAGCAGACGCATTTGGGCCAGTCATTTGCCAGCAATGAGATGCGCGCTTGTGATCTGCGCGATACATCGGTGCTCCCTGATCTCTGCCATTCGCATAAACAATTGCTGGACTGCATGTTGAAGAAACATTTCGAGCTCTGCGAAAGTCACTTCAAATGCATGCGATCCAAGGAGGAGCTATGTAAGACTTTGAATGGAAAGCTAATTTGGCTCAAAGAAATAGAAATCGACATAAAAGCTATCATGGATAAAGCTGTTTCCACTTGCAATTGGCTCACAAGTTTGCGTCGCAATTTGAATCTTTTGGAGCAGGTTCACATGGCACCTGAAGTTTATTGTGCAACTCTCGTTGAAGTTGTCCGAAGAAAGAAGTTTTCCCAAGCATTCTTATTAGTAAGTTGTATTTACGTGATATTAATTGTGTACATGTACCCATTGATTCTTTAATTGATAACGTATTTTTAGTGGGCTTCTGAGTTGGCATGTTATATGCTAACAATTTATAACGATGAAGTTACTCGCCGAAGGGAATTTAAATCCAAATACTATGGTCATTTTCTACTGAGTTTGTTTCCGGGCATGAATGATTTGCCATCGAGTTTCGCCACGCAAGCTCCATCGGTTTTCGACTCTAGTCTGCCAAATATATCCGTCGAAGACATCGAAGAGATCAAGTTGGCGATGCCAGAATCGGCCGAACTGTTGGCCATTCCTGATATGTCGTCCGTGACGAACTTCTTCATGACGAAATCGATGGCGAAGAACGACGACAACGACGACAAAATCGAGGAGACGTGCGTGGAAGAGAAGCTCGTAGCTGTCGTTACCGAGATGGGACTGGCAAGCAATTTAGATCAGAACCTACTGAAACCCGCCAGCGAAAATGATAACTACCTGCTACCTCAAGGCATAACGCAATTGAAAGACTTGGATAAGTAAGTACGCTAGTGATTGTAATTTTGAAACTAATGCTATGGGTGTTATTGTAGAGGCTGTGAGTCGGAAACCGACACCGAGGAATTCGAAAAAGTGCAATGTCAAAGCCCGATGGAGCTGCAGTTTGACAAAGACGTGCCCTGCCCACGGCCCGGCTACAGCGACGTAACGACCATTACTGAGGTTGGTGATAGACTAGTTAAGCCGCCGAAAAAACCGCCGCGATCGTTTCCCACCAAACCCACCACCGCCAACGAACTAACCACGCAGCGCGCGCTTAGCATCAGCGGCGGCAGCCATTCGGAGAGCTTTACTAACATTCGAAACACGTCGCTCGAGTCGATCGACGAGGTGGGCTCTTTGCGCCAGCCGGCAGCAGACAGCTGCTACAATTCGCACCATCAGCATTTGCACGGCGGGCATCCCCAGCAGCATGCGCCAGCTGCTGGCGGCTTCGTGCGCTCCAAGTCGCTCTCGCCGCACACGCCGCTGCCGCCGAGGTGCGGCGACGAGCAGGCCGCATCGCCGTGCTCGCCCTCGCTGCTCATGCAAGGCCACCAACCTAGTAGCGAACCGGGTGACTTCGTCAATGAGGAGTTCTATATCGACGAAAGCTTGCCGTCGAGCCTCAGCATTGACGCTGCCTGTGGCCTTCCGCACGAGCAGCACGCTGTGGGAGAGATCGCGCAGCAGCTGAGCAACGCCAACGATGTCGTTGCATTGCTGCAGGTATACACACACACTCTGTTCGAAAACAATCAGTTTGATTTTTGTTTCTAATGAGAACACTAGAGTTGGTGGCCATACCATTAAGTTTCTTGCTTCTGTAGACTACTATTTACTTTACTCTCTCATCTTTGGCATTATTCATTATCATTAATTGTCGTATTTTGTGTCAGGATAATTTGCAATCGTCCAGAAGCGAGCAGGATAAACTCAAAGATCTACTCCTCAACTTATCGACACTGTGTCGCACGATTTTCGTAAATTTGCGTCAACAACTGGAAGATATCAAGACGCAAGTGTTGACGGATAATTCCGCCTTGGAAATTCACTGCAGAAGTTTAGGTTCTTCTTGGGAAACCCTCACGAATGAGTTCGATTCGAAAGAACGCGAATTACATCAATTAACTGAAAGTCATCACAGTGAAATCTCCGTTTATAAACAGCAATTGAAGGAAGTCAATGACGAACTCAAAAATTTACGCGAAGAGAATTCCTGCTTAGAATCCAGTTTGAACAAAGTATTCAACGAGAATAAAGAACTTCAGGACATGTTAAATTCGGCGAATGCGACTTATGCAGAAAGTTTATCGAAGATGGAGGCGCAAATTAAAGATCTTCAAGCCGAAAAAGACCGCTTGGTACGCGAACACAAATTAGAAATGGACAATCTGCGAAACACTTTCCGTCGAATGACCGACAGAAGTTTATCAGAATGCGCTGATAAGTCATCAATTGAATCAAGCAGTCCTGATGCGAAGCGCAAGGAAATAGAAATGCTAAAAGCCATGGAGGAATTAAAAGCCAGCGAAAACGCACGACTGGATAAAGCGATACAGGAACGCAATAAAGAATTCGAATTCCAATTGAAGGGCATACGAGAAGATGCGAAACGGTTGAATGACTCGAAAGATAGATACATTCAACATATACGCCAGCGTGGAGCGTCCTTAACGCTAGAAGTTACGAAGTATAAAAACATTCTGCAGCAAATGGCGCAAGCGGATTCGGACAACTCCGCAAGTGATCTACGCAAACAAGTCGCTGATTTGCAGAAAGTCAAATTGGATTTGGAGCAGCAATTGCACGATGAACGGATGCAACGAATGGAAGCCAGCGAGATGACCAGCAGCACCTCAAGTTTGGTGGCTGCTAAACGTTGCAAACCCAATGATTCGATGCCAACATCAATTAGTGTTGCTCGAGTAAGCAAAGATACATGCAGTAAGGGCGATATTGTACTGGTTACATGGAAGGAAGACTACAAGCATTACATGATTGAACAGGAAAGCAAAACGTTGCATTTTGTTCATTCGGATAGCATGGAAACAGTTCGATCTATGGGAATATCAGCCAGCGATACAGCACCGATTTATTTCATCGCTAAAGTAGAAGAGAAGGAATTCTGCTTAACTAAAAAGGTACAGGTCAGTTTGTTTTGTGCTTGTTTATGAGTTCTCTTTTTAAGTCGTTTGCGTTCTTTGAGTTAACGTTGTGAAGTTGTGAGTTACTTTTCTTTAGCTGCCTGAATGCATGTGCTTATTATTTCTTACTTGCATCTTACTGTAATATGTCTCATATCATTAACTTAACATTTGCTATCAACTTTTTTAGTCTGAGAATCGGTATAATATACCGAAAGGGACGAAATTCTACCGCGTTAAAATTAGCGTTCCAACCAGCCCAGACGTTAGTCGCACTATGTCGCAAAGTCAGACAACTCCAAGAGCTTGCAGTTCATCTGCAATGGATGATTCGATCAGTGATTCTGCCTGTCACTCGCTACCAAATTCACCAACGAAAACGGAGAAATGAAATTATGGAACACTGTGGAGGAATGCAGCAAATCGTGGACAAAAAGGTAAATAAGAATATATTCATTAATTTGTTATTGTTTTTCCCCGAATATTTTATTTTATTTCATATCAAAGCGTTATTACTTAGAACACATAAATATCAATTCATTTTCTTTACTACACGAAGTAATTCTAGAATAGTTCTGCGTCATTGTGATATTCCAATATTACCGCTTAAATACTAAGCTAGTATTTTACGAATATGTTTATAATTGACATGGATGATTCTTTCATACTGCAACAATTAAAGTGCTATCAGTTAGCATACACATTGCATACATCACATTATTAGGTAGTCAGAAACTTTTATGTTTAAGCTTATATTATAAGCAAGTTAGGAACTTATTTGAACACAGCAAACAGTTGCAAAATTCATTAAGAGTATACATCACATGAATTACTCTTTATATGCTCATATTATTTCCACCAATTTCTATTCTAATAGGTCTAAAGCAAACCTATTGATGAATGATAGCATTAATTTAATATTTACAAAGAAATAACGGCAATGTGTAAATAAGCAGTATGTACATAACTATTTAATTGCATGCAAATTATGGTATATTAATTGGAAAAATTATCAGTCATAAGTCAACTTATTTTCATTATCATTTAAATTAATATTCTTAAATGTTAGTTACGATACACAGTCTATATTGACCCATTAATTTGTTTAATGGTTTATAGAATTATAACTAAATCAAAATACACAAATTATTTGGTCGCATACATTTATCAAGCGATATAAACGACTGTTATGCATACTTAAATTAAGTTGTGTAAATATGAGCTATATCTAATAATCAAGGCTTTAATATAATGTTCAAACACTAAATACAATCACAATCTGAAATTCGCCATTTTACTGAATTAGGAGGAATTGTACATAAATAGAGCTTTAAAATCAGACCATTTTACAAAATAGTATATACGTAAACGTTCATTATTTAACGATTACTACACCTAGATAGTATATTTAATATTCTAAGATCACAGATTTAAGAAGAAAGGTAAAATATTATTGTATGTACATATTAACAATTACGAGATGTAGCGTGAGAGAGAGAATTTATTGAATTTTCTATTTTTCTAGCGGCTCTGTACTAAATGATGGCAAAATTATGTCTGCTATAATAAATTCGTATAAGTAGCTGCAATTTGCTAACGTTGGTATCTATTTATTAAAAACGATAACTTATTAATAAGTTCGAGATTTTGATAAATTCATACTTCTAAATTACAAATTAACTCTAATATAAATACTTGTGTTTGTGTGCTTTCATTTTACAACTTGCATTAATTGTACTATTGTAATGAAGCGAATTAAACGCTTTATACATATATGCAATGTAAACACAAGTAAAATTGATGATAAACTACTAGTCGCAGATGAATAATCGCTTTGTAATGTTAAAACTAGGTAGAAAAAGCAGTTACTTCAATTGCGACATTTTCGTCATTGCCCTTATATGGCAGTTATTAATAATAAACACGATATATGTATAGAACTGAATGCAATGCGGATAAGTGGTGCAACAAAGTGTGGTCAAATCATAAGCATTTTTATATCAAGAAAATAAAGTTAAATAAACGATTTCAAATACAATAATTATATTGTTAATAGGAAATGAGATGGTGCTTATAGAGTGGAGTTACAGATATGCTTATTAATTTACTTGTTTTCTCCAGGTTGGATCTTTTATCCTACCACAGTAGATTAGTTTCGAAACGAGCTGGAATTATCTACAGTAGTATATTAAGTTGCCTATAATATTTCTCACTGTGGACGCCATGTTGATTCTTTTGATTGCGTTCTCTCATAGTTTGCGCTCGTTCTGCGGTTCAAAAGGTTTTTAGGAAGTAGGAATAGTAAATAACACATTTATTCATCTGTTCTTCGTGTTTTAGAATCTCCAAGTGCTGTTTCATTCTTCACCATACATGAAAGAACCATGAAGGAACATAAGCAACACAACTTGAGTAGCTGTCTTTGGATGGTTTTTTTGTATCAGTTTAATGTACTAAGACTATAGTCGCGAAAATCGCAACATTCTTCAAAGTTGAATAACTAGAGAAATATAAGTAATAATTGACTGATTTTTGTTGCATTTCATTCAGAATTAACCCCTTAATTATTTAAACAACAATTCCTATCCATCCAGAATGGGCTTCTGTAGCAGTCTCTTAAGGTTTTATTTAACCAATCATATCAATAAATACAATGTGTTGTAATTTATGTTATAATTCTTCATATTTTAGCATCTTCCAGGTTGTCACGGAGTCGGCTTGACAAATATGGGGAACTAGAAGCTGCCAGGGACAATTGGAAAGCATCTCCAAGCAATGTGAGCTCCTGCAGCAGTCTCTCAAAGTAATTTATCTCTATAAATGGAATATGTTATAATGTATGTCATAATTTTTCTTATTTTAGAATTTTCCCTTTTTCATTGAAGTCTGCTCTACAAATATGGATAACTTCAATGAGCCAGGGAAACCTGGAAAGCATCTCCAAGCGTTTGCGCTCCTGCAGCAGTATTTTAAGGTATTTTATTTACAATTTATTTCGATAAATTTAAAATGTTATAATGTAGTTAATTGTTTTTCTTTTTTTAGACTCTTCCAGGTTTCATTGGAGTCTGCTCTACAGATATGGAGAACTTCGATGAGCCAGGGACACCTGGAAAGCATCTCCAAGCAGTATGGGCTTCTGCAGCAGTCTCTTAAGGTATTGTTTTAACATTTTATTACTATAAATGTGTTATGTTGTACTGTATGCCATTCTACTGTAGCTTTATATTGTATGTTGTTTACCATTAGTGTAGTGCATCGTTTACATATATGTGGTGTGGTCTTTGACAATTTTTAGCTGTGCTATCTTCTATTGTAGCTCTTTTTCCTTA
>JARJDZ010005469.1:0-40674 GCA_030264555.1 Aleochara sp. GC000083 | reverse complement strand
AACAACAATGGTTACGATTATGCTGATTAAGTGCAGACAATTTTAAATCTTTCCAAAATTGAAATGTTTGTTTAGATTTAGATGAACGTGTGAGGTCTCCGATTTGAATTTTGCTTCCGATTTAGAACTTGTTTGTACTTTATTTGAGACGTATGGTCACAACCCTTCCATGTTATTCAATGATTTAATGGGTCTTTCTCCACCGTATGGAGACCTTCACGCGAAGCAATCAAGAAGAACAAATCTTGCACATGTCGTTTGGTTGTATTTTTAGCGTTTGTAAATAGACCGCAAGTCGGCTTTGAAAGCACGTCAACATAAAATCAAAGTGTTTGAAATTAAAAGTAAAAATTTGACGCGTTACGCTGGCGCAAGTAACAACAAATCGTCGGGAAAGTACAAGAATAAATCGGTTCGTGTTGCGGGCAATTACTCGATTCCAAATTACAATTAAACTTGCAAGTACGTGAAGTTGAAGTAATAATAATTATGTGCAGCTGTACAAACAATATTTGAATTAATTTTATCGAGGTGTTATTTTTGGGTTTGCTTTGTTCTCAGAAAATTTCAAACAACATTTCTTTGCTTTCAATTTGCTAAAAGATATAACCAGGAAAGGAAATCTTTATAAAATCAAATCCTGCTTTGATATCAATAAAAATTATGAAATGAAATAAGGCAACTTCCTGCTTTATAATCCTGTATAATTTATTATGGGCTTGATTAGTTTCTTGGGCGTTAATTCAATGATGAGACGGAAGTTTCAAACTGAAAGGAAATTGCTTCCAAGTTTATAACTTCAAAATAAAAGTACCAAAAAAGTTGTGAAGATAATTTAAAAATTCCATTAGCTATGAATATTTGTAATCTCAGGTAAATTTCCTGTTATTTACTCATTGAAAGCACCCTTTAACACCCCCACAACAAAGCATTTCCTATCAATTTATGCCCACACTTCCGAATCGGATGTACAAAATTACACATCGGAAGCAATTAATAACACACATGATGCAGACTGCACCTCAACTCATTGTACAAATCCGGGACAATACGTTCCGGATGTGATCGCATTTTATTCCCAATTGCAACATCCAACAAAATGAAGCAAAAACTTTCAAAGTACATCTTCAAAACGCGAACTCAAACGATGGTTTTGCCTTGATTCCTCATAACATATGTGCATTTTTGAAGATGTTCATTGCATTTGTTATTGTTCTTCCTACCATATTTTCAGAGGTGTGTATGTTCACTCTTGCGTTACACCAGAAAGTCGCATAAAAAGGTGAGGTGAATGCAGTTCACATTGACATAAACCGGAAACTGGAGGAAGTACATACGCATACGATTATATCAGCCTGCAGGGCAGCAATTGTTCAATGTTCACGATCACGGTATTTTGTTCCTGCGTATTGTGCAAGTTTTTGTTTTCAGTTCCGGGCTGCTTCGAAAGCATTGACATTGTGATACACTGCGAAACGCATCGCGGACTTTTTCACACAATGCTCGGATGACTTTTATGCAATGTCTTTTAATTACACCAAATTACCAAATTTCATCACGAATGATGTTTCTGTATGCTCAGTATTTCTAACATTCTTTTACTTTAAACATTGGTAACAAAGCCCAAAACTAGAAATTTCTTAGTTTCCTCGTCAAAGACATAAAATGCTTCTGATTTGGAATCTTTACGATGGCAAAACAACAAGTAATGAAAAACGCATGTCCAGCGAATCGCCGTAATTCACGGAGACAATAAGGCGAAACAAGAAGCGTTCGAAAAACGGGAGACCTCTTTGGTTCCAGCCATAAAGAACGAACAAGTTACCAAGTGAAGCAACATTGGTGGAAAAACTTGGAAGACACTTTTATGTCCAGATCTCGACGATTTCGTTTCGTCACGGCTCGCGGAATGTTAATGTTGCTCTTTGTGGCGTATCGTTTTGTTCTGGTCGATGGCGTCTTCTTCGTGGTACGAAACCAAATGACCTCCACGAATAAATAAATAAATAGCCCCCATTATCCACGAATAATCTAATCTTTAAGACGCTAGCTAACTTCGCAATCGACTTGTTAATTAGTTTCCAAACTATTTCTTGTTGAGGATTTTACTAACTTCAAAACTTGGGAAGCATTTTCTTGGGTCAATTTTATTTCCTGTGCTTCTGGCTAAGAACGACAAGTTAAAGAATGTGGATTCAACGTGATCCAAACGACTATATCTTCAGCACTACACCAAAGTTATTTATTTATTGATAGGTAATGATTATACTGGGAGCGATCAACATTGCATTGAAAAGTTGCGTAACGTGATGCGTTGCTTCCTAAACTAGTTTTTTCACTTTTATTTGCTCAATCTAACGCGATAGACTCGTATAATAATCGTTATGTTCAAGTAATGAAGATGCAATATCATGCGGCAGGAATTTGTTGAACGCATTTCCGCGATTCATCATCGAATAGAAATTCTTATCACGAGGAGTTCATCATGGTTCAGTACTTAACAAATTGCCATCGAGATAAATTCGTTTGAGGTCAACCCCAATGCAAAATGTATTGCAGTCATAAACTTTTAGAGATCATTAATATCATAATCGCAATTCATTAATTACCTATAAAATTTATTACTTCCCCAAGGTGCTTAAAAATGTTAATTGCAATTATCAATTTTTGTTTTCTAACTGTAGTGTTTCATGTATGTCACAATAATTGTCTTTGTTGATAAAAATAATTTCCTGGAGTGAAATCAACTTGAAGAGTTGATTAACTTTAACAAGTTCTTCCTTGAGAACTTCTCGACTTCCTATGCAGAAATAGAGATTCATGCCTTTATACTTATTCACAATGCTTATTTTTTATTGCTCATCATCAACATATCATGTTAATAAATTGCAGACGAGATGGAGGTCTTCGTCAGTCAAGTGCAAAAACAAGATCTTGAGGTCTCTATTATTCCAGCCTATCCACTAAATCTCAATCTAAAGAGCATAATTTTATAATGCGGGTAGAATAATTAAAATTATTTTTTTCTAAAGAATCAACCAACGACAAAAATGCATCTTAGTATAAAAATAACATTTAAAAACCTAATTATTAGTAAACTTGTGGGAATGGCAATTATTTTTTCTAATTCCATTGAATAGTAAAACAAATTATCTTTAGAATAATTATTTCCTTGTCAAGTTGGGTCCATTGTTATTGTCATAATTTGTTTGTTGCAAGTTCTGATGTTAAACAATTAAATTTGTTTTTCAAAAATCTTGTGTCTAATAAATATGAATTTTACAAGTAGCAACTATCTTTCGATTTCATTTGCAATAAACGTGAAATCGTTGGTGAGTCATTTGCAAACGAACGACCTTCGAGTAATTAAATCAAAGTTATGTGTGCATGATATGCTTGGCTGCATTCTATTAAATTTAAACCCAAGTATTTCGATTACTGCGTAAAATCTTTATGGAAGTTTCTCGAGGCACCTGACTAAAAGACTATTTGAAAAATCACCGAAAGTCCTTACATAATTTCCACGAAAGATAATTAAACGCAAAATAAATGCAAATGGCTTATTTATTCCTTAAAAGTTGATTCACTCACTTTTAAGTTTACCTGCGCATTTAAATCGACATTGTGAAGCAACAAGCGTGAAATCAAGTTAATTTCAGATATACAAACATTTTCGCGTTAAAATTATCAATTACCAGAAGTCTAATTGGATTTTTAACATGAAATTCTAGATGAAATTTAAACCAAAAGTTAAAATTACATCCTGCAAACTAATAAATCAAATTTGGCAATATATTATTACCATTGATGCGTAACGTTTCAATGGATCTCATTAAAAATATTGAAGCTAATTATTTTTGTCTGCCACTCTCTTTCATGATCTGCGTCAATGTTCTTAATCAATGCTTGCGTCTGGTAACATGTTATCGAGCATTTATTTCCTCGTGAAGAGCGCAAAATGAGACACAAAGTTAACGAAGTTTGAAAGCCGAGACAAACGAGAAAGCATCTCGTAAAATGTGGTCGATAACATTCAAAAATTGACCGGAAATTGTACATTCCAGACCAATATCCTCTAGCATATGTGAATGTTTGGCTTCCAGTCTTTGGAACTTCTTAATTCACAACCAAATTATGACATTTACAATGGTCTCAATCAGAGCACGCTTTTGATGTTAATCACTACTTCTAAACTAGAAAACGACACCAACGTGTCTTATAATAATAATTAAAAATTGGTTCAATTTCATAGCAACAATAAATGAATCAATTGGAAGAAATTCTTAGCGTTTCTAGATATTTATATTTCCGTTCATTCCAATCATTCTAATCATTTGTCTTTCCTTGACTTTTTTAGCATTTTAATCAAGAGATGAAGAAATCAGAAATTCTAAATCGTGGAGAAATGTCATTAAAACATGTTAATTATCATAGAAGATATAAAAAGATAATTAAATCTGTCTTGAGGCACGTGGCAATGAAACGTTTGGTGAAATTGATATAAAAAATAATAACCCAGACAGGAAAACTAAAAAACTAGACATTTATAAGTTCATTAATTATTTGTTAACTACTGAGTTTAATTGATTGAAGGAACAAGTTATTAAAAATATAATTTTCCCTCTCAAGTTTCTGCACGTGAGGAATATGAAATATTTGTCCTTGTGATAATTTACATGTTATCTTTTGATGCACGTTGCATTTATATTCACGTGTGAATTCCACTCATTCGTTTTCAAAAAGAATTCCAGAAATTAATTAATTCTAAGAGCGTTCGTTATGTAAACAGGAATTTTTATTAGTTGCCATCGGCAATTGCGAATTAATCCCAAATGAGTTTGCTCAATGCGAATTAGTGTCACATCACATTCGTCATCAAATTGATGTTGCATCATAGAATTTACGAGTTTGCTAACTTTTCGCAAAGTAAAATTGCACATAAACAATTTTAACATGTCAAAAATGAATTGGTGTTGATATTTTCATTGCATCTCAAGTTTGTTCAATCAGTGAGCTCGGAAAGCCGACAAACTACCTCGACTACCAACAACTACTACTTCATCATCATCTTCATCACGATAATCATAAACAAGTAGCTGGAATGCCTCGAGGCGAGGCAAATTCCTTCTCATTTCCCTTTTCGCCGTAGCGATCAACGCACCACACACAGAAGAAGCCAAGACAAGAAGTGTTTAAAGAGTTACCTCCGACAACTGCCACAAAGCGATTTATTGTTGAACATGAACATTAATTCAATACACCAGAGGGAAAAAGCAACACAAAACATGTTGTAGACATCATGCCAAAATCAAAATACAAAAAGGCAAGAACTGAAGTGAAGAAATATACATGGAACATACCGGACTTGAGCCACACCAAAGTGTTTATTAGAAATTTCGTACGCGTGCCAAAGAACAACCAGTAAACAAGAAGCCAACACGCGTAAATACAATGGGCAGGGCTCGCATGTAATTACGAAATGAAAACAAAAGGTAGACAAGACACATACAAGAGGAATAATAAAATTTTTCTACTATTGCTTTCAGGAAATTAATTTTCTGGCTGGAAATTCCCTCAGCTTCTCTAGAAGCAACTAAAGATCTATAGTTCAAAAGCTGTTGAAACGTTGTACATGAATAATTTACGTCATAATATTGTCATGAATTTGATTGCTCGTTAGTGATTGCTTACGGAGTTCTTATTGTACATATAAAATTCGTCACGTACGAAGAAACAATGCCAACAATGAAACAGGACGTAAACAGTGCGAAAACAGTGCAAGGACGTCAAGCAAACCAACCAACAATATACAACAAACTATGTTTTGCTAACATTAAGACAAGACACAAAAAGAATAAGTAACATTTCGTAAACTAGCATTTAAATTTTCGTTTTCTGGAAAGGAATGAAGTTTCTCCACTTTTTGGTAAATTTTACATTATACAATTAAAATGTATATTACCAGTCATAATAATTAAGTAATTTTATCGTTACAATGACTATTTGCCTATTAAACAGTTTACTGCTACTCAAACTAATTAGTAAGACTACAACTTCAAGAACTGGTAACTAAAGAATTTCTATTGCCTCAATAAGAAAAGTGAATTTTTTCTTCTCTCTAAGATGTCACATTTCTGATTTCCTGAATTAGTGCAGATCGCAAACTTTCCGATCAACGCGCAATGCTCGAATGCACAAATGAAATCGGATCGGAAATCACAGACGTGCAAAAACAATGAGAATATTCGTGCTAAATTTCCATTCAAGGCATCTCAAAGCGCCAATGATCAACGCATTTAATTTCTTAGAAAAGAAAATCGATGTAACAATGATCAAGATTGCAAAAGATTAATGCAAACGTGAACGATGTGTTAATTTGTTAGCAGCTTCTGTCGCGCTAAATATTCCAATGTCAACAGAGTGCGCAAAATTCGAGGAATCTTTTAGCAAGTCTTTCTTGGTGCATACAAATCGATTTACAACTTGATAGATACATAGTAGTGATTTGAATAAGTGAATTCTTAATAAATACCTCAGAAATAAAGTTTGCAAAATATTTCTTAGTAAATTTCGCTAAATTGTCTTGGATGATCTGTTGGCATTGTCATTGGACAAAATGAAACTACCGTTGATTTCTTGCAAGCAATAAACACTGAGGTTAAAGTCAACTGAAGCAACTAACTGACTTTCAATGGAATTCAATTTACTTGCGGATACGAAACCAGAATGAGTCAATTTATGACGAAAAAATACCGCGGATCCGACGATGAAACGTCATCATTACTAAATATAATTTCAAACTTTGATATCAATTTTAGATCAAGATCAATTACCCTTTGAATTATAGATGATTACATTATCATGATAAGAAATGATAAACCAATAATTAAAATTCAAGTTCATCTAATTTTGTAATGAACTGTGTTCAGAATACAATCTAAATGATTTCAAATTAAAGATTGCTCACAAACAATTGTATCAATATCGCAATACGATTATTGGCAGGATTTTTTTGTGTCAAGTGATAAAAAGTACGCACGCACTTAACGTTTTAACATGGTAAATGTTTTTACTTGATACGTCGAAACAATCAAACGAATATAAGACATTTTTACCTTGATAGATGATGTTTCACCCGAAATTTACTACTGATGTCACCAATCAACGTCTATGCAATCGTAATCCAAAATTTAATGAAGAATAAAATTGTTGACGGCGCCAAGAAATAAAAAGCGCAAACTATCACGAAACTGCAGCAAACACAAATTACTCGTCTTCGATTTGAATTAATGTCTTGTGTTGCTGACACGCAAATAAACGCGATAAACACATCGAAAACGAAACGTTGCAAAACGTTTGTTTATACTAGAAACGCACTGCGTTCCGTCGCGAATTGCAGGAACAGCGTGTGCGATACGTCCGTTCCCTATCACGTCCTGTTGTTGACTGAAGAAGCGCGCCTGTGAGCCAGAGTATACTAATCGCGAGCTGCGCGCGCATTTCAAGCGTACGACTTTAGAGCGGTAATACGTTTTATTGTTTTACTCGAATTGATCGGAATTAGCACGCGAAATCAGCGGATGAATACTCGCAAAAGTCTAACTTATAATTTTCAAGAAAATCCCATTGGTCCCCAAAAATTATCAATAGTTTAAACTGTTGTTGGTGGCTTAAGCCAATGTTTCATCATTGTGAAATAAATTACTGGTGACAGTCTGTCGACAGATACTACTCGAAATACGTTGATTATGATATCAGAAATAAAACTTGTCTCGACTATTCATTTTCTTTGATTGTTTGTTCCTTGAGCATAAATGTATTTTATCTGACTAGGGCCAGACACCAGACTTCCATGCTCATCAAAATAGTCGCCCACTGCATTTTGCTGATTAGAGATTCATTTGTCAATTTGTTACCATTTCTCTATGAACAGCTATCTTTTAAAAACAGCGTGTTATGAAATCTATCAGTTTAACAGATACGAAATATAAGTTCGGAAACCAAACTTCTCGAAACCATACTATTGTTGGACGTGCCATCAAACACGAAGATCGAGAATTGCGTTTCTCGAAATTGGATAACCATATTTGTTAAACAATTACTGATAATTACCAAATCCAAGGCATCCAATATTTACTTGTACTCGCACATCTCCGTTATATCTCCATTGTTCAAAGGGTTCAGAGGCAATTTTTCCAATGGCATCGTAGAATTGTAACGTTACTGGGCCTTCATCAGTTTCTAAAAAACACGATTTCAGCATTGCAAATGATTTCTAGAAAACAGTTGGTTTTTGATTCGAAATGTGAGAACCACGCAAAACCATATAAATAAGACTGTAGATTATACTGACATTAGAATAATTCCTCTTCGATTTGTTTTTCCATTTGCCAATCACCAGCGCCAATATGCAATAAAGAAGACACACATTGAACGCATATGATGAATATTAATATCTGCAGCTCACGATTGCCAGTGATGATGGCAATCAGCCATGGAATCCGGTTCCCACCGAGGATTTGATCATTTTTCCTCATGCAATTCGATTAGATTACATTCACTTGTAAGCTGCAACTTGTAGACGTACTGCATTCGGAATATTTTCCCCAAACAAACAGTCATCATGAACGCCAGCGTTGAGCAGCTACTTAATTGTTAATAATATGCAATAAGCATACGTTCTAATTACTAGCCTAGCGCATAATATGTACCTGAAATAATTAATGTATGTTAATCTTGTAATACCAGTAATTCAAATGTAAATTAATTAGTAAATTACTCGCCAAATTCAACTGTGCAGGTGTCTAATCTGGCTGTTTCCGTTTTGAAGCGAGTTGCAAGATAATTCAGCTTTGTGGTCTCTGCATGTTTTGGCATTTCATTGAACAATCTATAAAAACAAAATTTTAACTTACATGGAATTTTTCGTAAATGAAGCCAGACAAGCAGAAGAAACATGACTCTATATCAACTTAGCAATTATTTTGTGCTGTTTCAGCAGGTGAACTTATATTTAATAATGCTTTCTTCTGATTGCTGTTTTCATCTTGTAACTGGTCCCTAACGAAAAACTATACATCATGAAAGATTAGTAATACTATTTCGAATTATTAATTCCATTCCAGTTAATTTGATGTGAACATAATTATCGCGATTATTATACCAAAAGCAGCTGCCTGAACCAATTCTCATACCTTACAATCGCGATTTCAATTCTCATTCTCATAACTTTCTTTCAATTACGCTTCGAAAGCGCCTTTTGCGCCTTAGAGCGCTCTATAATTCTTACATATTCATTTAGAAGTGAATATAATGGTTAGAGGCAGCTTAAGCATTACTTAGAAGAAGAGAATTTTATATAAGTCACTTCCCTACTTACACAAAATCCATACCTAGAATCCTACATTGTTTCCATGGGTAATTAATAATCAACACGAGCTGATTCATTGTTATTGTTATTACAGTTGAATCTCCACGCGAAGATTGAAGATCTGGAAGCCCGAAGAAATGCCCATAAATCTTCCAACGCATTGTTTCCTGAATTTCTGCAAACTTATTTCTCGCTTCTTGCCTCAATTCTACATTCCACATCGTTAGACGCAACTATATTCGCATGTAATTGATTAGACATCCATCCAAGTCGTAAACATATTTGGTGAGAACTGAAAAAGAAAGTTTGTTAGTAAAATAAGTATTATTGACTTGCGCATGCGTACCGCAGCTTGGGTAGCAAATGTCTGTCATTTAAGCGCAATTGTCAGATAAAATAAATAAAATTTAACAAATGTAAATTCCATGCGCCCAAAAAACAAACGTCTCGATCCTATCCTTCCCTTGCCAGATACAATGCAAATATCTAGTGTCAAGCTCTGGTCGAACCAATTTTGAAGAATGCCGTTATAATGGCCCCAAAAATCAAAGTCAAGACGATTTCTAGGCGAGTTCCCCTTCATCGCAGATGCAAACCCCATCGAACCTATTCAAGTCATTCGAACATCACGCTGGACCGGTTGCCCACTGAAGTTCTTCAACAAATCTTCTCCTACCTGCGAACCTACGACCTCTGCTACCACGTGCGACCAGTATGCCATCGCTTCCAAGATATCGTCTACTCACAACCCATCTGGCACACCGTCAGCATCACGAAGGAGATGTCCGAGAAGATGGTCACAACCTGGCTGTCCAAGTTTGGCCACTGCATCCGTCATATCAGCATGGAATGCGAGGCGCGCAATAACGATATCATCGTACAGGTACATTTGTTGAAACTCTGAAACTAGAGATAATTAGATCTTCATTTACAGTTATCTAAAACCTGCCGTCACCTTCAGACCCTTGATATCACTGCAGATCCTAGGGCGCCTACCACAGTCACGCTGTACAGTCGGGCAATGTGCAACCTGGTGCAGCGCTGCAAATGCTTAAACGACATCAAATTGCCGATGGTTAGGTATTCCTGGTCCTACCTCTAATTCGTAGTTGCATATCATTAATCCTGTCCCTCGTCCAGGTTCACTTCTTGTAAGTTTTTCAAACTTCTCCAACAACGATCGTTGAACGGTATTCGGCATTTTCGGTATACGGGTCCGGTTACCATCAAGCAGGTGAAGGCGGTCATGGAATCCTTGCAGACTTGCCTGTCGGAACAACGACCACGAATTAGTATAGTCTCTACGCGCAATCAGTCCTTTCAATTGAACGAATTAATTGATAATGGGTTCGGCGATGCAATCGATGAGTACATTCAGCTCTGCTCCAATTTAGGAGTCCAACCAGGTTTACTGTATTAATTTTGATTACTCGACAATATTTAACGTACAAATAGTTGTATACAAATATTGGTACTTAGACAATTGTTGTTCAAACTTGTCATCACAATAAAGTGGAATATAACGATGGTAATTAATGGAATTTTTTATATGCAACTAGCAAAAATGTAGCTTGTTACTCAACCAGTAAAATCTTTAATGCATTATATATAAAAACAAAAAATAAAATAAAAATTTAAAAAACTAAATACTGTTTCTGTTCATTTACAATAAAAGATAAAAACAAATTTGCATAAATATGAAACAATTGTGGCCTTCACTCACATCGTATTGTATTAAAAATAACTTTTAAACTCCTAACTTTGGTTAATAATGACACATTTCCCATCTAAATAGGATAAACACAAATGAACTTTGATTAATTGAACAGAATAATTGTTTTCCCTTATCTCAATTCTCAAATACCAATGCAGCTAGTTTATTGGTAATTGCATATAAAGGCAAGCCAATAACATTATTGTAGTCTCCATCTATTTTTTCAATAAATGAAGCAGCAATGCCCTGAATTGCATAAGATCCAGCATGCCCCCTAAAATGCAAAATTCAGTAATTGTGCAACAATTAAATATAAATTACTAACTTTGGCTCCCCAGTATTAACGTAACCAAGAATCTCTGCCTCACTCAGTGTCCTCATATAAACTTTGGTCTTTTCAGTAAATCTAAAATAGTTATCCTTGTATTTGATACATATTCCAGTGAGCACAACATTGGGAACTCCACAATGTGTTAACTCTCTGATAGCTTCAACAGCTTCCTGATCATTCTTTGGCTTTCCAAAAAGTTTGTCTTGGCATAGTACCATTGTGTCTAAGCCAATTATTATGTCAGCAGTCATATTTGAAGAATTCAATATATTCAATACTGATTGCACTTTCTGGTAGGCAGTCTCCTCTACATATTCCTCATTTGTATATTTGCTTGGATCCAAGTCTTCTGGGAAGTCAGGGCTAATAGCCTCAAACCTCAATTTCTAGAGTGCGAAGTGGTAAATAATTATTATAGACTCAATTGTAACAAGAAAGCTACTATACCGTTCGTCTTAGAATGTCTTGTCTTTGTGTCGAACTTGTGCCAAGTACGATGTGAAGCTTGTCCAATTCAGCTTTCAGAGGATTAAACATTTTAAAACTGTTCTTGTTCTAACTAAGTACAGATGTTAAACAATCACGAACTCCTTCGTTGCTTGGCACTTAACGAATGAACTGAATCACGTATCACGTAACTAAAGCACTTGATAATATCAAATTTATGCAATGGATTAAATATGATTCACTGCCTAATTTTTATCTTGGAAAAATATACAAAAACTGTTGATAAAGCATATTACGAATCGGAATTTTAGAGAAAATGGTGTACTTCGAGCACCCAGCGCCCTCTATTCTCAGAAACAAATACATGACAGAGTACACGATTTGCATAAAGCAGAGACTGCATAAAGCCAGAATAACCAGAAGAATAATTGCTGAGCCAGGAAGTTTGCAATATCGAAACTCCCACGGAGTTTATTTACTACCCAAACAAGCACTCACCCGTTTATGTTGTGCTGTAGAATAATATAGCCTCGTTTATTGCCAAAAGTGCTGAACCAGAAAGTGGGTAACATCAACAGTAAAGGTTTGCCGTGAAATATCTTCATTCCCTTGAATAGATCCCCGATAATTCTACTACTCTCGTTCACACACGAAGCCCACTATGGATTTTAGTAAATTGAAGGTAAATTTACTTAGATTAGACGATCCAGTCGCCCTCATTAAGCAGAATTGATGCCTTACTTGATGTTAGGTTATGTTTGTAATCATCTGCCAGCAACAACCGCATGTGATTTGTTTTTCGTTAATTACTCATTGTTCTGGCCCCATTAGGTCCCCGAGCTACGCAAAGAATTGAAAATGCGCGGATTAAATAACACGGGCAATAAAAACGAATTGCTTGAACGTTTGCAGTCTGCCATCAAAGATCAGAAAACCATGAAAGTTGACTGCACTGGGGAGACCGGCTCGGACGACCTAGAGGAGGATCTGCTCAACGAAGAGGACGACGAGCACTTGGAGGATTGCGACTCGGTACTCAACGAACTTGACTCGACGCTGGATGCCCCCGTTGATGCAAAGGAATCACCAGGCACTCAAGGGGTAAAACGAAAGAGTGATGGGGGCTCTACAAATGGCACATCAGTCAAAAAAATTGTTCTGAATAGAACTGCAATTGATCAAGATCCACCAAAAGTAAAAGAAGGGCCTAATGATAATGAGGAGGAAGCATCTAAAGATGGTGAAAAGAAGGTGATCAAATTGTCGGTCCTAAGTGCTAAAGAGCGTTTGGAGATGCGAGCCAAGAAGTTTGGTATGCCATTATCAACAGACGCGAAAAAAATAGCCCGCGCCGAGCGTTTTGGCACTTCCACAGCGGTGCAACCTTCCGGTAACAAGACAGTCTCAATAAAAAGCAGTCAAATCACTGTAAGTACTATGAACCATTTCTGATAACTTAGACTGATTTCTTTCTATGTTTAATAGGCAGCTGCTCCAGCCAGTGCGGATGTATTGAAGCAACGTGCTGAACGGTTTGGCGTTAAAGTATCAACGACGCTGACAAAGCTTGAGAATCAGGAGCGATTGGAGAAACGTAAGCAACGTTTTGGAGGCGAGGCGAATGGTAACACCACTACGAACACCGCTACGATTTCCACGACAAAATCAAAGGCTCAGCAACGTCTTGAGCGTTTTAAGCAGCCCGTCAAATAAGGTGTGCGTTTTGAATGCACTTGCCAGTGTAAATGTACAACACATAGCAATATGTTTTATTATACCTAGATAACGAATTTCTTTTGTACTGAATATGAAAATATGCTTTCGTGAAATCGATGCGACGTTTAAGTTAAAATATTCATATGCTTTCGTGAAAGCGATGCGACGTTTAAGTTAAAATAAATCATTTAGAAGTATACCTTAATAATTTTTTATGTTGCTGTTGACGAGGCCAAGACTGGTTGAGGCAGTGTCACCGTTTCTGGTGGATCATCTGGATCGATTTCCATTTTTGATTTCAATCGGCGTATGTTACTCACGATATTAAGACCTTTGTAAGAAACGGAAAAAAATTTAGAAACATGTCATTTGTTTGTCGAAAATACGCAAGTGTAGAAAATCGTTATTTAATTTATCTTTGCACATACCGTGAACATTTCGCTTATGCTGAGTTAAAGCATATCCCATGAGAAACGTCTCCGAACAAAGATCACAGTGGAATCGTTCACCTGTGTGTCGTCGAAGATGAGCCTTAAGATCATTACATTGGGCAAAAGCAGATTCGCAATATGTGCATTTGTACGGTTTCTCCCCTGTGTGCGTTCGCATGTGTACGGTTAAATTGTACGCTCTAAAACAAACATAATGTAAGGTTTGAATTTGCTATCAAACCAAGAACGAACCGGCCAAATCCACGTCCACACGTCGTACATAAATGCGTCTTTTCCCCGGTGTGATATCGTTCATGAACTTTTAAATCCGTGTCCCTTGGAAAACCTAAAAACATAAGAAGCTCATGTACGCAGAATGCAGACAGGTGATTTAATACCTTTGCCACAGAATTTGCATTTGAACGGCTTCTCTCCTCGATGACGACGCATATGAATAATTAAGTAATCATTGCGTACGAAGCGTAGTCCACATTCGGAGCAGAGGAACTTCTTTGCCTTCTCGCTGTGGAACTTCATGTGTTCGGTGTAGTTGGACTTCGACAGGAACGGCTTGTTACATTTAGGGCAAACATAATTGCGCTCACCGTTGTCGACATGTCGTTGCATATGCACCTTGAGATAGCTCTGACTTGAGAAGCATTTAAGGCACTTTTTACACTTAAATCTCGCAGGATTCTTGGTGTTAATTCTCGATAATTTCTTGTCGACTGATCGATTATTTTCTATGGAGGCAGCGTCACCAGTTGTTTTTTTGTCTCCTGCTGTTTGATGCGTTAGCTGATGACGCCTGAGTGTATAAACACGTGCAAATGTCTTCACGCAATCCGGACATTTTAGAACATAGCTATCCTTATGGAAATCCCTTCCATGCGCTTCGAGTTCCACGATGCGAGGAAACTCTTTGGAGCATATTGGACATGGAAATGGTCCATTTTCATCTTCCGAGACGTCCTCTAATTTGATTTCTGATGCCTCAATGGTCGTCTTACTTCCGGACCCAGAATTTTCTTCAGAAGAAGGCACTTCCATATTGCCATCGGACAAATTATCCTCGTGTTCGTCTTTGATAACTATTTTTAACGGTCGTCGTCGTCGTCTCGTCACACGTTGCGACTTCTTTCGTCTAGCGCGAGGTTTCTTGGATGCCGACCAATTTATATCATTAAGTTCATCAAATATACCGTCTTCGTTATCATCTTCATCATCATCGGTCCCATCACCAGATCCCAATCCGTCCAATACATCATAGTACCGCTGATAGTGGTTCAAATCATTGATGGTCAGCTCTGATTTTATGGGCGGTTCGACTTCCTCGTGCATTTTGCGGTGTAACTCGTAGCTCGTTTCGTTGACGAAACCTTTATTGCACACATTGCACGCCAAAATGCGCTTTCCTGTACATAAGGTCGCATGAGACTTCAATTGCTCTAGACAACTGAAGCTACGTTTGCATAATTCGCACGTGAAAGCCTTCTCCTTGAGATGCGTGTACAAATGCCGTTTTATGTGGTGCTGACGCTTGAATGACTTCATGCATAACTTGCAACGATACAGCGTGTTCGCGCCGTGATAGCGCGACATATGTCGCTGGAGACTATTGGAAGATATGTAATTAGTGGAACAGATCAAACATCTGAATGTGCCTCCTTCATCCTGCTTTGTCGTGTCCACGGTCTGCACGTCGCCATCGTCTTGGACGTGGACTTCAATGTGAAGATTGTCTTCCACATTGCTCTCCAAAGGCGGGCTTGTTTTCCCTACAGCTGGGGCTTTAATATCACCTGCAGGAGCGTGCTCTTGCAACTCGCTGTCGAAGAAGTCGTGATAGATGCCGTTCATCATCTCTGTATCGGTGTTCGCCTGCTTAGCACGCAAGCAAATTCGTAAATCGTTGTCAGCCTGCTCAAGATCTCGCCGAATTGCGTAGCCGATCTTCAAGCGGTCCACGCATTGCATGCACATGTGCGCTGGCAATCCATCATTGCGGTGCACCTGAAAACATTTTCATTTTCAAATATGAATCGGAAGTATTCGAGGGAAGTTAGACTTACAACCACCGAAGTATAGGCCATTATCATCTCGTCAATGCGTGGAAATTCGGCTTCAGCGATTGATTCTCCGAATATAAAAACCATATTACTGAATTTTCCCTTGCAGCATCGACATATCTCCTCGAAATTCACCTCAGACGTCTCCATATTGCCAATTATGTATCTCAATTTCACATTTGTTGGTATTGCAATTACATCAAAATAATAAATTTCTACTGCACTGGTTTGATGAAAAGTCCCATAGACAACCAACAAAGATATGCTATCAAATGAGATTCTCGAAAGCAGTAACTAAATAACTTCCCGCTGGGTGGCGCTAATTCAACATCATCACGTGATTTATGTGATATTCAAAAATCTGGATATTCAATGCAAAATTACTTCAAACCGTCTGATTTGTCTTGCGGTTTATTAATAACCATGTCCTCTTCTTCAAATACATTACTGGAAGGTTTAAGAAATGTAATAATTTCTGTTTTTGTCCAAATGTCGTTTCTTTAACTCAATTTCTTTGAGCATCTTACATTGCTAAACTGATCCAAATCGAATAAACATACTCTATAGAACATATCCAAAATTTCGCCAACTTATGACTAATTTGGTATTCATGGGCACTCAACATGTGCTGATACCTTGCAGTGATTGAATTATATAAATATCATCTTTAAGCAATTCTTTGTCTTCCAAGTCGAACACCATTTTTAGATCTAAGTTGTTGGCTGTGACGTTTTTTTTCAACACGACCCCGGGACTTTGCGGGACCATTATTTCTCGTTTTTCTCTTGGGTAATGGCTCATTAATGATCAATTCTTGAAAATAATCCTCAAATGTCTCCAGTGCATCAAGAGTAAGAACAAAGTTCTGTTTTTTTGTCATTTCTCCATGTTCTTGCAAGTGAGATTTGTTATTTTGTTGAGTGAATGAACCCAGATTGCATATTTTACATTTTACAGGTCTATTAATTCTGCACTCACTTAAATGCAATTTTCGCTCTTCTTCTTGCTTAAAATAGTGTTGGCAATTTTGGCAAATATGGTTGTTTTTCTTTATATGCATGTGCAAATGCTCCTTGAATGGTCGCGCATATTTCATTGGACATATTTTGCACTTGAAACACACTTTACTTGGATGACAGTCTTTGATATGTTTATACAAAATAGTCACACTCTCATATTTTGTTCTACAAAGGTAACAGTTAAATTCAGGACTTGGCAATGCTTTAACTGACTTGGTTGTGTTTTCACTTTCTTGATTTGGCACAACTGAACTAATTTTCTGCCCAATTTCATCTAGGTCTAATACTTCAGTAACTACTTGTTGATTATTTGACTCCTTAGTAGTGTGAACTGTATTATCACTTTGTAGATTGCATGAGGATGAACTTGGATTATCAGAGTTATCACTTGTCTTGCCATTTGTATAAATATGAGCTTCCTTTATGTGTTGTCGCAAATGGAACATGTCTCTACATTCAGCTTTGCAGAGATCACATGTGAATTTCAAACTGGATTTTTCTGTAATGTTTCCTCTTGACTCCTCTGCATTCTGAACTTCAATACTTATATTATTGTAGCAGTTGTTAGGATCTTCTTGCATAGTAGATATTGATGAAACTATTGGATACTCATCAGCCTCTTTTTTCATTGCTGTTAAGTTGACATCCAGTCTATCATCAATGTGATGCAGTAGTTTTTCAGGTTCATAAATACTATTTGCAGGAAACAGATGATCAGTTATAATTTCATTTCTGTCAATAATTTCCTCTTTGACAACAATAACTTGTTTTTGGATCTCATTATTGGCAATGCTTAGATTCACATTACTTTGCTGCCTCTGCAATAACAATCGAAAAGCCTTGTCAGCCTGCTGTATCTGATGTTGAATTGCATAGGCAATTTTTAAGCGAGCTATGCATTCTACACACATGTGTTGTGGTAAACCATCATTGAGGTATACCTACAAGATATTCAACATGAGTCACAACATTAAATCAAGTGATTTTCACTTACAATAACTGAAGTGCAGACCATTATCATTTCATCAACGCGTGGAAAATTGGAATCTGAGCTGAAGTCGTCATAAATGAAGATCAAATTCTTGCTTTCCTTCCTGCAGCACCGACATACTCGATTGAAATTCAGCTTTATCTGATCCATGTTGTAGAACTTCTTTCAGGCCAGTAATGATCAACAACGTACCCGAAGCCAATTTTTCAAATATGGATTCGTTGAATGAGCGTCAGTGGAAAGACTGGAAACTTCCGGAACAGCTGGGACGAAGCAAGGTCGTGTTCTTTCGTCGAGTCTCGTGCCATTCGACACAAACGTTGCCTCCAAGAATGATGTTGTTTTGATTTTGATTGCATAGATCAAGAAATATTGCAAGTCGTACAGGTGATCAAAATATTGTGTCCATTCTGTGCATAATCCGAGATGTCTATGACGACCTTAAATTCAGAGCAACAAGCATTCCTCTCCGAATGCGAACTTGAATTCGCCAATAGATACTCAATGGATGATCCAGAATTCAAACGGATCTATGATACCCCAATTCCACAGCCACCGATAATGAACAACTGGTACCCAAGATCACGACGTGGTGGCTGGCAGCAGGGTTATGGTCGACGCTTCAACGAACGGGGTGATTCTCCAGGAAGTCGATTCAATCGCAGGGAACGAGATCGAAGTTACGACCGTGACCAGGATCGAAAGTATGATCGAGATCGAAATAATAGCCGGGACCAGGACCGAAGATCTGATCGACATGGGTACGGTGGTTATTGATCTAAGTAGCTTTATTCTATTTGTATCTGTAATGCATTAAAAAATTAATATTGGTATCAAAAATTCGGCATACATTATATTTAGACACATGCACGTCATGCAATGTATCGCTTGTCCCTGTCACCAAATTCTGGTTTAATGTTTTGGCCAAAAGTACTAAATTGAATCATTTGAAATTGAAGGGCTGGTGCTATTTTGCAAATGACAAGCGCTGGCTGGATTGCCAAACGAGAAAACCCTGAAGAAAATCAATAAGTTTCACAACTCAAGCCTATCCCTACTGCTCATATCTTTATTGCGCACATCGCGCGCATTCTTAGCCGGCTATGAGGTACTTGTGCTGAACGTGTTGATTGTGTTTGTCGCTTAAATAGTTTTCAATCAAGTTCCAGCAGTGTGCTCGATTTTTATGAAAAGCTTATAATGGGATACATGGAAAGCATCAACTACGTATTGTACGACAATCCAATCTCGCAAGGCGTCACTGGCGCTACAAAAGCTATACTCAAGGTACTTTGAGGTTACAGCGAAAAACGATTATTTCTATTTATCTAAACTTGTTTACCTTTTACGTAATGCCAGCCGATCGTGAACTTCGCCAATGGCAACAATGTGCCTCAAGTCCAAATTATCACAAAAACGGAGCCTCTGTGGATCATGGCAAGGGAGCCTGGACCATTTGTGCGAATTGCAGGCCTGTCTGGAGCCCTAGCTGTTTCACTGGCTGCATATGGCGCTCACAAGAAGTATCCCAAAGACCAAATTACTGAGCTGAAGGCGGTCGCGGATTCCGCAAATAAGATGCATTTCTTCCATGCATTAGCATTGCTTGGAGCACCATTGTCAAGGAATCCAAGAACTGTAAGGATTTGGGAAATATTAGTATGCTGCTGTGAAATGGAATTACATTTATCTTTTTTAGACTGGTGGACTCTTCATTGCTGGAACAATTCTCTTCAGTGGCCCATGCTATTACTATGCATTCACTGGTGAAAACAAATTTGGCAAGTTGGCACCAATTGGTGGAACTATTCTAATCCTGGGATGGTTGTCCATGGTACTGTAATACATGTAACATATATTATCTTATTTCTCACTTTGATTAATGTAATTGATAGTTGTTTCTTGTAATATAGGCAAATATTATATGTGAACACATGGTAACATTTGAGAATGGAATGTTCTTTTTGTTTTAAGATGGGCCATTGAAACAAACAAGTGATTTTTGGTTTCATGAAATGGTGTAAAATCATTGATTATTGAAATATATGTAATATTTACATTGCTGCATAATATTTATGACTTCTTGTTCCACTCAGGAAATTAATTCACCTGTACTTCATATTTTGGCTCTTGTAATTATACCATTAAATATAATTATGATTAGAATGAGGAGATTAAATAAATTAGGTGATTAACGTGTTCGTGTCGCACATTGAGAATTTTTGCAAGCTTAGATAATTCAGTTATGGATAAGTGTTGTTAACATAATGTAATTTGTTATGTTTGGCCACTTGTTATAGCGATACGAAACAGAAAGAGATAAGCAATTTGTTTAAACCAGTGTAAGAAGAGCACTTGAGAAGCAAGTGGAGCGTTTACCTGAACGCCACAACGGTGCCCAGAGAATTTATTTCTAAGATTACGTTTGGTCTGCGTTTGATTCATATCTACCACACAAGAGAGCTGATGTGACTTCATTGAATTAGCTACAAACTGATATATTTGATAGTGGCTGCCATTTGTTTCTGTGAATTGTATTCAAGTCAAATTTTAAATGTGATAACGCACTGAAATCTTAATTTCGATATTATCAACGAACTTCTTTTTCGCTCAACTTAATTTTTAATATTGTAAACATTTAAATGAAATATATATAGCCTTCTTTAAATTGTAAGCAAACGCACATTTGTGCAGTCATTATATCGGTAATGAAGAATTTCCAAAATTAGAAACCGCGAAAATCGCATTAAAACGCTTTTTACGCTGAATAAATACTATTGCATTGCCATTTCGCTTCTGAGGCGCATTCACAATATATATTCGCACGACTTTGCGTTCGATTTTTGTGCTGGCTACATGAAAGGAAGATGCGCATCGTCTCACACGCTGCATTCGAATCAAACGAACTATATTTACGCGGAATATTGCGAGTGAAATGCGAAATGAAATGATAAGCATCGAGCGACATATTCAAACTCGGCCAAATTCTTTAGCGTTAATTTAGAATGAACTTGAAAGTATTGCTTATAGTTATAGCGTGTGTCTTCTTGGCTGGACGACCGAAAGTTTTCCAGATTGTTGATTTTGAATGGAACAAAAGCGCTACATGCAACGACTACAGCACGAAAAATCTTCTGGCATTTTCAAACACTGAAATATTATTTGTTTTACAAGATATCCTAACAAATATATACGCATTTATCAAACCTAAACTGAATTAAACTACTTGTCAAAGAACTATATCTGATTTCATAATTTACGAAGGAAATCATTGAACTGAATCGTTTACAAGCTTGTTCAAGACAAGACTGACCATCAGACATTGAATGTTAGCCGTGTTGAATAACATTTGGCATAATATAACGTTAACTATCCTCATTGCCAATGCCAGACCGTCTTTTCGTTTGCAATTTTAACGAATAGTTCACGCAGCGTCTGGATATTATTGTTCCTCAATGAACGCTGGTGCAGAGCGGGCGTTGCGTTATTCACCTGCTGGTCGTTCATTCAATAAATTCTTTAATTAACCTTAATAGTAATTTACCTGCTAATTAATTAGTCGATCGCGTTATACGGCATTGCCTTCTTGAGGCTTCAGCCTCTTGAAATTTACATTTCTAACACACCATTATTATGTAGCCAGAATCGTTCAAAATCTTAAATCAGTTATTAGATATGTATTTCGGGAAATTAGTAATCACCGCAATTTGACTGATTACACGTGTTGGCATTAATTTAATTTAAAATGCTTATGGATTGCTTAATTAGTGCAATTAACAATCTCATTTTGGTTGAGTACAGTTACAACGAAATTTCTTTCAGTTGGTTCATGTGCTGATTCTTTTTGAGGCATTGCTTTGCTTTTCTTGGATTTTATTCAAATGTGACTTCATTTTGTTCGTAATTGAACTCAAAAATACTTTTGAATTTTATTGCCATATAAGGCAAAAAATTTGGCAGAAACAAAGAAATTAGTTATTTAAATGCAAATGTTAGAATTACTTTTTAATTTTCCACTTTCATTGCGCTCTATAACATGCAGATAAGTCGTCCAAAACTAAAGTCTAATTAGCAATGAATAATTGTTTTCTAGCGTTTTAATAAAGTTTACTAATGTGTCTAAGTAGATGTATTTACTTGAAGTACAACAAAACGCAATTTTTACTTGATATGGCAATTGGCATATGTTAAACGTATGTGCAGCCACCAAAAAATCGTATCCAATGCGCAAAGAAGTGGTGAGGATGACCACCGCAAAGTTAATGCGGATATAAAAGCGCAGCGAGCCTCCGGCAATAATCAGTTTAGTGGTAGAAGCGTAACGCGAAGCAAGCATTAATTAGCTGCGTGCGTGAATTGTACTAATTATTTAACAAAGTGCAATACGGTGTGCGCGAATTCATTAAGTCCGACTCGTTCGATTCGCTCGCTTCGTTTACTTCTCTTGGTCAATTCTACCTAACGGTAAGCGCCAGAGGCAATCAACGTGTGAAACTAATATATGTAAAGCATCATCAGGAAGAGTAGCAGCCACTGTGCCCATGTGTTACGGGCGAGCAAACTTAAGATAGAAATTCAAATAAGCAGTCTAACAAACCAATTAATTAATTAACGTCTGCGTACCGATATGGATGGCTTTTGCTGCTCTTCGGCTGAATGATCATTTTTATTTGCGCGCATCTAACGCATTAATTGCTTTGCAGAAATTCAAAATGTGCGACGATGATTTGGCAGCGCTCGTTGTTGACAACGGTTCCGGTATGTGCAAGGCCGGTTTTGCCGGGGACGATGCACCACGTGCTGTCTTCCCCAGCATTGTCGGTCGCCCCAGGTACCAGGGAATCATGGTCGGTATGGGCCAAAAGGATTCGTATGTTGGGGATGAGGCCCAAACGAAACGAGGCGTTTTAACCGTAAAGTATCCGATTGAGCACGGTATCGTGAGTAATTGGGATGACATGGAGAAAATTTGGCATCATACCTTCTACAACGAGCTGCGTGTCGCGCCCGAAGAGCATCCAGTCCTCTTGACCGAGGCACCATTGAATCCGAAAGTTAACCGGGAGAAAATGACCCAAATCATGTTCGAAACGTTTGGATCTCCTGCTATGTACGTGGCTATTCAGGCTGTACTTTCCTTGTACGCTAGTGGTCGCACGACAGGAATCGTTATGGATTCTGGAGATGGTGTCTCTCATACGGTACCAATCTACGAAGGTAAATAATTAATTTTGAATAAAGATAAACGGTAATTATACTTCCATTTTGGATCCTAGGATATGCCCTACCACATGCGATCCTGCGTTTGGACCTCGCTGGACGCGACCTTACTGATTACCTGATGAAGATCCTCACGGAGCGTGGATACAGCTTCACGACGACAGCAGAGCGCGAAATTATTCGCGACCTCAAGGAGAAGATCTGCTTCGTTGCTCTCGATTACGAGCATGAGCTGGCGCAATCGCAAACGACCAACTGCCATGAAAAGTCGTACGAGTTGCCAGACGGGCAGATCATCACCATCGGCAATGAACGCTTCCGTTGTCCAGAAGCGATGTTCCAGCCATCCCTGCTGGGCATGGAAACGCCTGGCATCCACGAGACGACGTACAATTCCATTATGCGTTGCGATGTCGACATCCGTAAGGATTTGTACGCTAACACGGTGCTCTCTGGAGGTAGCACCATGTTCCCGGGAATTGCCGACAGGATTCAGAAGGAAATGGCCTCGTTGGCTCCATCAACGATGAAGATCAAGATCATCGCTCCACCGGAGCGCAAATACTCCGTCTGGATCGGTGGCAGCATCCTCGCAAGCTTGACAACATTCCAGCAAATGTGGATCTCGAAACAGGAATACGAGGAGTCTGGTCCGGTCATTGTCCATCGCAAATGCTTCTAGAAGACTCCGGGTCAATTCCGTTTTCATCATACATCTTACGTTTTATTTATCGTTTTAATTATTTGCCTTGTAACGATCACGAAGCTTTGCGCTTTCAACGTTGAAATAAACTTTTCATTATTTATCCTCGTCATTTTTCACCTGGGTCGCCAAGGATTCCATGAACGTCTGTATCAGTTAATTTCTTTGTTTCTTATTTACAATAATCTCTACACGATGATGGAACATCCACATAGTCTAAAATGTATACGAATTTCATCAATGTCACTCTTAAAAGAATTACTTAAATAATAAAATCACAAATTTCTTAAAAACTCATTACTTCATCAATATATGTAAAAAATAAATCAATGAAACACGAAATAGATATCATCGTCAATATCTGCTTCACGTGAATTATGTCGGAATGATTCGTTAAAATACAACCATCAAAACCATCTAAATATTATATAAGTTTGCTAAATGTAAATCAATCCAATAAAACTTTAGCATAAAAGGTTTAAAACCAAGCAAATATTGACGATGTTGCAAAATTATTGAACTCACATGAAGTGTTTCACGAAATTAAACCAACATATATATAATAATACTCAATTTAACAGCCTACAATTTGTTAATCGCTCCATGCCAGATATTCGACAAAAAACTTGTCAAAAGAGCAGCCACTTCTCGTCCTTTTCACCTATTTTATAAGTACGTCCTACTCGTTTGGTTGGATCCGAACTAACGTGTCTTAATGTCATGAAATAGCTACAAATTGAAGAAATCACATAAGTTTAAATTCTAAATATTTGCTACATAGATGAGCATCTGAGATTGCAATTGTTGCCTTTGTTTAAAATCTGCAGTGGAGAAAACTTACGCGAACTAAAATTAGATTTGAAATGTTTTTATACTTGTTAAATCACTTAAGCGGCACTTCTTATCGTTTACTGCTTCGACGTCTTCTTCGACTATTGCCTGTCGAACCAGACCGACGTATCGCCTTCTTAATGTGTGGATTGTTCATCCACGGCAGGCAAAAAACACTAAAAACACAATGATGTATTGTTGCTTTTTGCTCATTTTTATTTTGATATTTTCTTAAGGGCTTACCTGGGTTGTATTTTAGGTATGGGTGAGCCAAATGCGGACACCGGAAGGTCATCACATTTCTCAATGTATTTAATGTCTTCAAGCATGGGCCATAAGGATGTTACCACTTCTACCTCTTCGATGGGATTGCACTTGTTATTGGATTCAATCTTGTCCTGGCGCAGCTTCAGTTTTTCGATGACACGTTGTTCGCGTATTCGTTGCACGTCCCAGCGCTTCCGCCGCTTTTCATCTTCTTCCATTCGTTTATGCCGACGAAGAAAAACTTCATCTTCCAAATTTTCTGTGCCTTCCAACGAATAACAACTCGTATACACCTTGACGCGCCATCTAGGCACCTGTGAGGAAATCATAAAAATCGGTGTCGGTATTACAGGAACACAAAATCTCAGAAAACTGTAATGTCGGTACTATAGAAAACTTACTAACCTCCAGGTTTGCAGCATCTGCGGCCTTGGCCGCCTCCTCTGCTAATTCCTGCCGCCTCACAATATCCATCAGGTGCACATCGCCAACCTGCGTCACATATTCCTGGGCGTGCGTAAGCAATTCGTCGCGCACAATGCGTTTTCGCTTCTTGCGAGAATGCCGAAAATGACGCTTCTCGTCCGACGTGGAGCCGCCGTTTGTCGAAAGCGCCGAGGAGTTCGAGCACAGGCGTTTGCGGCGTATGCTCATCTTCAGGTTTTTCATCGGATCGCTGCCTGTCGAATGAATCGTATAGCTGCTCGCCGTATAATCGCACGTGGTGTACTCCTGCTTGACGACGGCGCCCAGTTCAACGCGGTGACTGTGTGCAGCCGTAAAAGTATGTGGCTCACACTGCACCAGCTCCTCCTGCTTCACAAGAAGCTGCAGTTGGACGGCCTCCTCCTCGGCCGGCGACGCTTCCACCTGCCCGCTAACACCTTCTGCGGGCTCCTCTTCGGGCACGCCGACCACTTGCAAGTTCGACGCTGGCTGCACAATGGGTACTTGCTCAACTACAATTGTCGTGGAATCA
This sequence comes from Aleochara sp. GC000083, assembly GCA_030264555.1. NCBI lineage: Eukaryota > Metazoa > Arthropoda > Insecta > Coleoptera > Staphylinidae > Aleochara > Aleochara sp. GC000083. The sequence goes on along the minus strand of JARJDZ010005469.1, from coordinate 14,586 downwards.
ATGATCATATCTTCAGCGTTGTTAGCGATTGGCGGCGGCTGGTGCAGCGCTTCGACGCTGGAGCTGCTGCGATTCGAGCGCTCAGTGAGCTTTGCCTCCAACAACTTAATTTGCTCACGTAACTAAAACAATAACAACATTGTGTTACCTAGGTGACAGGCCGCGAAACGAAACAAATGAATGATGTAAGAACCTGTTGATTTTCCTGCTGCAAGAGAAAGATGCTGTTCTCCTTGCTTATGAGGTCATCATTCTGCTGTTGGATCAGATCCAAGTGGATGAGGAGGAAGTCCTTGATGAAGTTAACCTCACTTTCGGTGCTCTGGCAGGACGGCGGTTGCGTGCTGTTGTTGCTGTCGCCGCTGTCGGGCTCGTCGTCGTCGTCGTTCTCGTGGACGTCCGGCTGACTCTGCTGTGACGATGCTTGCGACTGCTGCTGCTGGTGATTGTGGTGGAGATGCTGTTGACTGTCTTCGGCTGCTAGTAGGCCCAGGCCGTTCTCTTCGTTATGATTTGTCGCGTACATGTGATCGTACTGCATCTGTAGCTCATCGCTGCTGACGCCGTTGTCGTCGGCGGCCGTCCGCCTCCCGTATTCTTCGTATAGCTGGATGCCGATTGTTGATACTGCTTGATTCGCGATATTTTTGTCAATGAACTTATCGGACATCTTCGTACGCACCCGACCTATGTTTTGGTCATTGTTCTTCCGCGTTTGGAATCACAGCCACACGCCAACATAACAAACATCAACACCGACAACAATCTACAACAGCGGCGCTAAACAGCAGCAACATCGTTTACAAACAAATGCTCATCATTTTGCTATCGGTGATTTCGATTATCGCATGTTGTCCAAGCTAAGAGCAGATTATAGACCATTCTGCGTGCACATGATAGTATTTAGCACGTTCTCAATTAGAATTTGCACACCCGGTGTATCGTTTTTTTTACCATAAGAGAGAATGTCAAACCGAGTGTTTAGAGGTTATGTTGTTTGCGTTGTTACTGTAATTTCACTCTCATACATTTGCACTTGCGTTAATACATGTAGAAAGTCATTATCACGCGTTGTTTTTACTTATTACGTGTGTTCATTCACATTATAACCGCTTGAACTGATTAACGGCTTTTATGGAACAACGTTAGGTGATGCTGACCGATTATCAATTCACCTATCATTTTGCCGACCCGCAATCAACAGTGATGCGCAGGCGATCTTCTAAGTGGATTGTGCACGCTTGCTCTGATTCGCCTGATTCTTTCGACGTTATCCACCTTATTTGCTTCGACCGATCTTTACACTTTTCGTCCAAACGCTTGTAAACGCGTCGATTTTATGAGAGCGTCGGCCGCGGCCCGAAGCATTGTTCTGTCATTATGGCCATTATAGTTGTTTCTGCGCTACCAATAAATATTAAATGAGCAGCCGGTCTTTTCAACAACAATCAGAACAGCTTCCAAATCATTCACTTAAGTTATGCATGGCGTTGTTTGATGTGCCGTATTGTTGATGATTGAGTAATAAATAAACAATATGAGGGCAGCTGGCCAAAAGCTAGGAAATTTCCTGATTTTGAATTGTGGCGACATCTGTGCGCATAAAATGCAAATAGAGAAGAGACCTACAGCTTGCTACTATTAAATGTAGCGCCATCCTGCGGAGAACCGTGTAAACATAAAATTATTGAATTTACAGTTTGCTACTTATAAATGTAGCGCTACCCTGCGGAGAACCGTGTAAACATAAAATTATTGAATTTAAACTAAATAATTAATAAAATCTATATTGTTAATTACAGTAACGCTTGGCAGGTAGTTTGGCAATCGTGTGTGCTAGACAAACAAGTTTTTGACTGTTTTAGTAAGTTATGAGGCTTTAAATTTTTATCAACAGCGCTAGATTGAACTTTTATGACGACTGCGTTTGCGTTTTTTGCCGATTTTGTTAGTCAAATCTACGCACGACTATTTGATAGCTAACGCAATCATTACCGTTGCAATATAAATATGTTGGACGTAGGAGTTGTTTATAGCATTTCGGCGTGTCTTTTTGTTGCCCAATATCGATCGCGAAATCTCAATTTAAAATCAGCCTCATTTGCCTGCATCCAAAACTTCAATAAAGTTTAAGCAATGCCTCAATTTCTTTTGAATATCGCCCTTAAGTGCCTGGTACATAAAACTTTCGCATATTTTGCATTGGAATAGAGTTTGAACAGTAAATTTTCCTCGCGTCATAGTTTCGTAGTTGTGCAACTCGCGTTTCGTCGACGTCGTCTTCGTAGTGTTACTCCGAACTCGTGTCGGTAGTAAACCGCGTGCGCGCGGCACGGTGAACACATTCGCCAGAACGAACGCAATCGCAGACAATCGCGTAATAATATTGGTTAGTCCATGCTCGCGTTCGCATGTTGGATCTTCGCGACGTTATAGTAAACAAATTGGAATTTCCAAGTCTAATACGAGTGTTGCAGAACCGCCTGACAGACCAATAGAGGAGTTCCTCCAGAGGATGAAGAGGTAATAATTTGTACATTCGTTGCTGTTATCATTCATGATAACATTTCATGCGCGCAGATAACCTCACATTTGTGCATTTGCACTTGTTTAAATTGGCACGTAGTTCCTCATAAATTACTAATTGTTAGTTAAGTTTCCTCTAATACAATACGTAAGTAATTTCTTGAAACAATCAGCAATTGATATTGATTTAGCTAAGTGACGTTGGCCTGCTTGATTTACGATTTGTTGATAGTTACTCAATTGTTTTCGGTGAACAATTAATCGCACGTAATGAAATTGTTTAAGAAATTAATCTAATCGAAAACCTTGAAAGCGTTACTGTACTTATCGATATTATATAATTTACCAGTAAGATACTGCGCTCAGAAGCCTGATACTATCACGTTTTACAGTCAGGTATAAATTTCATATTAACAATTCTCTTTTAAGTCATAGCATTTGTGGGTAATACGTTATTGACATTGAAAACCGCTGCTAAATACTGCGTAACATTTTTTTAACTTTCATTCGTTAAATTTTTAGTTATTAAAATGAGCTAGTTCATGATTCATTGATTGGATGAAAATGAAAGTAAATTGAACTGTTTTAGAAACAATAAACAATTATAAATCGTCTGTGCATTCAAATATTGTTCTCCATCTGTTTGCCGGCAGTTTTATCGAGTAGCAATGCAATTGTTTGATAATTAATGACCAAATTGGCGCTTAATTACTGTAGAATGCTAGCTAGCAATTTATAAAATATTTCTGGCGTTTTTTTGGGTGAGTACCGCATTAAGAATTTGCTTCCGCAATTTGTTGACAATAATTGTTGACACTTCTCTCAATAATTGATAAACGCAACCGCGAAAAGTCCTGTTATGTACAGTTTACAAAAGTGTGCCAGAATTTCTCTTATCAATAAAGATAAATTTAAGGTCTCATCTCTATTTGCATCATTAAGCTATGATATATGATTAGCTTAATTTCTCATCTGAGTTTATGCAGGTGTTGTTAATACATTCTGGTTATTTTCCAGATGACGTGGTATCTTACGATTTCATAATCATTCTCACCGATTTGGGCATCTTATCGCCAGCAACATGGGCGCACTGGGACTGATTGGTGTCTGGGATTATGTCGTCCTCACCATCGTCCTCCTGATTTCATCCAGCATCGGTGTTTACTATCGTTTCACAGGCGGCAAACAGAAAACTTTACGAGTAGGTGCCACCGATTCTAAAATTACAACGTATCAGAAGAGGCTCTTAACGAAGATTCTTTTTAGGAATACTTACTCGCCGACAACAATATGCCAATTATGCCGGTGGCTTTCTCATTGATGGCATCGTTTATGTCGGCAATCACGCTGCTGGGTGTCTCCAGTGAGAATTACACATTTGGATTCCAGTTCATTGTCATTAACATTTCGTATGGGATCTTCACGCCTGTTGCCGCATATCTCTACCTGCCGGTATTTTTCCGCTTGCAGGCCACGAGCGCTTATGAGGTGCGTATTCAATCCACTCTGAAAAAAAACATTGATGAGAAAACTAAACAAGCTGCTATTTTTATGAGATCTTAATTTAGTGGTCCACTTTAGTGCTCAACTTTTCTTTTTTGAACTTAGTAATTATGCTAATTTATATATTACTTAATATCCTATTGCGTTATCGAATTTAAGCTAACTGCAAATTTTTATCTTAATTTATGACAATAATTTGAATGTTCAACTATAGGCAGCCCCGTATACATATTTTCAAATTAATGTACTAACGAACCTAAGTTGCTGATTCTTGTTTTGGGCATATTATGAATATTTTAATTACATTTTCGACCTGTTTTTAGTACCTGGAACTACGTTTTGGACGTGTTGCCCGTTTAACTGCTTCCCTAGCATTTACAATGCAAATGGTATTCTACATGGGAGTAGTTTTATATGCACCAGCTCTAGCATTGGAAGCAATTACAGGAATTAGTCAAGTAGCGGCAATTTTGTCTGTTGGTGATTATTTCCACGATGTTATCATAACTTTGTATCTAAATCACTGTCATTGCAGGTCTAGTATGCACTTTCTACTCAACAATCGGTGGAATCAAGGCTGTTCTCATGACGGATGTCTTTCAATCATTGCTAATGTTTGCTGCAGTCTTCAGCATCATCATTTGTGCAAGCATGGAGGTCGGAGGTCTCGCTGCAATTTGGGACATGGCTAGTCAAGGTGGCCGCACCAACTTGTTAAAGTAATTTGACCAATATGCTGGCAATCAATTGCTATCGCGGCTATGATATGATTTTTAGTTTTAATCCAGATCCAACCGAGAGGCATTCTTGGTTTACACTCATCGTCGGAGGAGGTATAACGTTCCTATCACTGTATGCAGTGAATCAAACCCAGGTCCAACGATATCTGACCGTTCGGGATTTGAAGGCAGCCCAGAGAGCGTTATGGCTGAACTGGCCCATTTTGACCTGTCTAAGTTTAAGTACTTCCTTCGCGGGATTATCCATGTACTCAAAATATGCACGGTGTGATCCTGTCTGTGCTGGTGATATCAGCATGTCTGATCAGGTATTCATGGATATTTATCCACACAGATATATTTTAATTTTGTCCTTTCAGTTGATGCCTTATTACGTTGTGGATACCATGAGGCATATTCCAGGACTATCTGGACTTTTTGTTGCGGGTATTTTCAGCGCATCACTATCCTCAGTTTCTTCAACACTTAACAGCTTAGCAGCAGTTACAATAGAAGATTATTATAAAGTAAGTTTTATAATAACAGGGATGACTAGCTAATTATCTTTTAGCCGTTGTATAGACGCATCAAGGGACATGAAGTTTCCGATCGGGTTGTAAGCATCAACTCGAAAGTGATCGCCTTATGCTATGGATTCGCCTCGCTGGCGATGGCATTTCTTGCCCAATACCTCCAAGGAGTGCTTCAAGCATCGTTGACAATATTTGGAGTCGTTGGTGGGCCACTTCTTGGTCTCTTTAGTCTTGGGATGTTCACAACGAGAGCGAATCAACGTGGCGCAATCTTCGGCGTGATCTGCGGTTTATCATTGGCTTTGTGGATGGCATTCGGAGGGCCAAAACCACCATTAAAGAAATTGCCCGTTACTATTTCCGGCTGTGATTATCTCCTCGACAACAGTACCGTTTGCCAGGCTCCATCATTAAAGCCAGACAGGTAATCTCATTGTATTTTAATTCATGACCGGAAATGATTGAATTTGATAATTCCAATTTTCAGTGAATACTTTTGGCTGTACCGCGTTTCGTACTTATACAATGGTGTATTTGGCCTTTGTGCCACGTGCATTATGGGCTGGTTTGCTTCGTGGGCGATCGACAAGGTTGAAGGTCGCGAAAAGCAACCCATGAATCCGAATTTGTTCATTCCGCCTCTTGCACGTAGGCTTGAGAAGCAATGGGAGACACCATTGAAGATGAACGATGTAAGATTATTCCGCAAATAGTTTTCAAAACTTTCTGTTGGCTAATGATTGCTTAATTACAGATGAAATCCTTTGAGGAATAGCTAATTACAAAAGAATCTATAAGTATTTTCAATACGTAGTGAGACACGTAGTGAATCCAAGGAACCAAAATGTAAACTTAATGGATCGAATGTGTAAACAAGTCTTCCGTTAGATACTAAGTATATAAATGTAATTTATCACTGTTAGATTAGTGAATCATCATTGCAATGATTATTGCTAAATTAGGTGATGTTGAAAATGTAAGATGCTTTTTATATTTGTATGTTAGCACGTGGTTTTGTTTATCTTGCATTTTATGCAATTAATTGTTGGAGCCAAGAAGATATTTAAAATTGTTCATGTTTAAATAGTAAAAATTGGATTTTCTATTGGATTTTAAAGTGTCATTATTTTGGCTGTATCAAATTTCACTTTTACCTTGAATGGCTCATTTCAACCTTGACTTCCTAATCATAAATATTAATTACCTCAATATTCAATAAAATCAAACTGAACGGAAGCAATAATCAAATAATCCTGAGGTTAATATATTCTGGACTGTGAACCGCAGTTAATTAGCATAATTACCAAGCTTTAAATGTTTTTGGGTGCATTGTACCAGAGTTTGGCACGATTTGTCCAATGGTACGACATTTGGAATTGCGAATTGAGTAGAGAAATGCACGAACCTTTGCGAATGTGGATGGAATCCGCGATTTGTTAGCGCGTGCAGCGCAGCGAGATGGATGGATCGTGTTGGTATGAACCAGATTGAACTGAATCTGCACCATTGGGCAAACATCCAGCAGCGTACCAAATGCGAATCGATGTCGATATGTCCATAATCTGCGACGAGTTGTTGGAGGGTTACTTCTTGATGGCTCCAGTTTCTTCCGCAACTTCGTGACAATCTGCGTAATATTATATACTTTTACTTTTATATATTATAAGTTTAAGAAGTTAAATACGGTTTAAGAATATCTGTAATTGAAGATATTCAAAAACCGCATTTTAAGCAAGCGAATTATTGTTGATTAATTCAACAAACGTGTGACTCGTGTCGAAAACAATCAAACATTAGATTTTCTTCTATAGCAATAAAAATTATACTATAAAACGGTTGCACATGGGACACGTCTATTTAACGTTGTTGTTTTTTTTTAATTTGCAAATTTTAAAAATGATTCCACTTTCAAGTGATCATTAATTAGTTACTTAATTGTTCATTATTGCAATTTTTATAGAGCAAATTGAAATCGCAATGAAAAATGCATTATAATAGTTTCGAGAAGTTTCTAGAATTCTGGATTATATTGAGAAAGTCATGTGACTTAATATTGAAAATTACCAAATAAAAAAAATAGCATTGTCGCAAAAAGACGGCAGATATCAATAGGACATTTCGTCATCATTTGCCAATTATCGTTCTAATTAATAATAGGATTTTATATTATTTTTATGGGCATTTGACAATTTTAACCTTCACCAATGTCTTGCAATAAGGCGTACTTTAATAATGGCATTTTGCAATTAATCTATCTGATAAATTCAAAGGAATATGAACTTGGACAATATTTCCTTCATCTGGACGCGCATAATTGAAATGTTTGCGCAAGCATTGCTTTCGGCAATGATTAAACAATGAAGTGCAAATCCAGACGCACAACAATGTCGCATCGTCTTGTAAATTGCCATTAAGACCGAATTAATAATAAATTCTAATTAAAAACAAATTTTGGGCAGAATGTACCGAATGGTACTGGTTCGTACTTCTTTTTTTAATGGATCATGATGCGCAATTGAGCCAAATGGTTTTAGAGTGGCTGCTTGAATAAATGGAAACAATTAATCTAATCGATGCATAGATCATAATCGTACAGGGCGTTTAAATAATCGATTTAAATTGAATCGCTTTGCCAAGATAAATAAAAATTCTATTTGGAAATTGAACTTCAAAAGCATTTCATAAGATTTTAATTTTAACGAGTTATTGTTTAACGATTGGAATTATTGACACGTGCTGTGCATTTCAAGAAAGTTCGATGCGGAATTTAATTGCTCGTTAAACTTTTAGCACATTTTATATCTTCAATTGGCAAACTGGCTCATTGTCACTTCATTGACATTATATTAGGATGATGAACCGTTAACTTCCTAAAATTCTATGACTGCCAGAATAATTATAAGTTTGAAAAAATGGTCAAACAAAATAGTTGTTAATTTGTTTGTTTTGGTTGGGCTTGCCATGAAATGAGGTGAGATTAAACCAACGAAATCCGGATTTTTCTTTTACAATAGAATACTCTGGATCTTTTATATGGAAATATTTCTTTGGCAGAATTGAGTGCAGAATATTTTACTAAACAATTAATTTCTTAATGTTAATTACCGTAAAATCTGTACGTTTCTTTCAGCAAATTATTTGCAATAAACAACCGCAGATATCACCAGGTACAATTTTACTGTTTTTAATCAATTTGGTCGCAATTGTCAACCGATTCGAACTAGAATTGTTTAGTTCAATCATTGTTTTTGCCTGAGTCACCAACAACCAGGAAAACTTTTCAAAAATTACTACTTTTGTTAATTTGTTTAATGTTATATGAGCATCACCCAATTAAATGATAGGAAAATTTTGCAAATTGTAAATCTAACAAATTACAACAAAAAAACCGAAACATATAATGTTTGTCCCATGATAATTATTAGCAATAACGAGCGTCGGGATCAATTTACGAACGCACTGTGCGTAATAAATAGCAATAGCAATAAATAAACAACCGAAAAGTACTTCCTGAAAATATGTACATGATTTTCGGGTGTGCAATTATTTTGAAGCTGCCGAAACCTAGTTAACTGAAACTTGTGTACAATGCCCATATAATTGCTCAACCACACTCCCATAATCATTCCACCGATTTCAATAAACAACAACAGCAAGTGTACCCACCACGCGCCTTTTAAAACAGGAGACGAGGAATCTACCACGCGCATTTCCAATTTGATCGCACGAACGATCACTATTCGCGAATTGACTTCTTCGTTCTGCAGACCAATTCGTTTGCAAATCGTTCATCTACTCTCTTAGCAAAGTTTTCAATTGGGCACTCGATTCGCCCATTTCTGAATTAATACCGGTTGGTAGACACCCCCGCGAATGAAATATATTAGCTCGAATCGCGAAATCATCCAGATACAATTTCGTACGTTTTTATTGTGGTGCGCACGTGCAATTAAATAACGTTATTGTTGTATTCGCGTTATCGCACGCGTTTCTTTAGTAATTTATTGTTGGTTGCCGTGTGCTCGTTCGGTTGTGAGTTAATTTAATCGTTGCAAATTGGTTGGAAGTAACCTGCAGGTGAGTCTATTACGAAAATTGCAATTCTGATATTTTATGCGGGTGATTTTTTACGCCACACTCAATGCAAATAAAGTCGCAATTCTCCTATTTTTCTTAAATGCCTTCCTCAATTATCTTTTTAAATTTCAATGATGCTAAATGTATTTGGGTCAAAATTTTGAGTTTGCCTTTATGCTTTTGCTTATCTTTGTCATTGAAAATGGTATGCAATGTAAAGCATACAATTGCAATGCAATTGTCAGTAATTTTTTTAACAAATATTAGTTCATTAACATATTCCCAATTTATTACACAAATAATTCATGGGATTTTTAAAAACTTGGCTAATTTGTCCGCAAGTATAATGTTTTCAAAGTTTTTAGTAACTGGCAAAATTATTTGCACAATGTTGCTCATTTCTCTTTTTGAGTAGGTATATGAAAAAAGTCTTAATCTTCAAATTCATTGAAGCACAAAAGTGAACTGTAAAAAGTTATCTTTAACATCTTGCTCTACTTAAATGATGTATGATATCAATCTTGTAGTTAAATGACCCAAAAATTTGATTGACATTTTACTAATTAATTAATATAGAATTTCATTTGAGAAATTGAATGAGAAATGAAAAAAATGCCAATATTAAAAATTTTGTTTCAATTTGCTACTTGGAAAATTCTAAGATTTTAAAATTATTCGTTTTTCAAGATTGCAGAAATTGCATCATGTTTTCAAATTTAAAATTGGCAAAATTGAAGTATTTTTAATTCTGCGCTATCATCATCATAAATTGCTTACATAATTTTTCTGCAATTCCAATGGAAATATTTCCCCATTCAAAAACATTTATAATTATTTAATTGCAAAAGATTAATCTCATTTGTTTTTTTAGAAGATTGATGTTGATTTCATTGTTTGTGGCGTAAAAAATGATAATCTACCATGTAACAATCCTAACGAACGCACTAATTACAGTTTAATTAAATTCTGGAGTTATGGTACTCTAATATCTAGTCTCACGCCTAATTATTATGTGATATAATAAATACTTGGGAGTATGGCTGAATAATTGATGACATATCGTTAAAATTGCGCTTCCAATTTAACCGAATGACTCGTTTCGCTTATTTGTCACATGACTTTAACTACTTTTGCAATACTTAACTTTCAGAAGTTTCTTAAATCCTCCTGGTGCATCCAGCCCAACATGTTGAAGTTCACATCGGATAAAAGTATTCCTCCACTTTTACTTGGGACCTTGTTGGTCCTTACAGCAATTCCTTCAAGTGCGGAACTTCAAACCACTCCAACTACAAAACCAAATGGTAATTTAAAGAGAAAAGATTGTGCGAAGGTACTTAATTTTTCTTTCAGGTGAGGGACCAACAGAAGAGAGCATATGCATCGATGGTCATTCAGAAATCCCAAATTCCTTCTCCTGGGCGGATTACCTCGTCCTGGGTGCAATGCTGGTCATCTCCTGCGGCATTGGCGTTTTCTACGGCTTCATCGGCGACAAACAGACGACCAGTGATGACTTCCTGCTGGGAGGCAGCTCGATGGGCACGGTACCAATGTCAATGTCGTTGGCTGCAAGGTAACGCAAGTGGTTCATGAAAATTAATCATCAAAAGCGTCAGTAATGAAATTATTTGTTTCTGGGCGTTGCATGCGTCAATTGCGAGGAAAGTTTCCGTTGGTTTCAACCAGTTCAATCCGGATATTGGCACACCAAGATTTCTGACTTGATGTCGTTACCATTCACTAAACGACCACTTCTTCTCGCTTCCAGCTTCATCACAGCAATTGAACTGCTGGGGAATCCAGCTGAGATGTACATGCATGGTGCCCAATATTGGATGATCTGCATTGCCTTCATTTTGGTGGTACCTCTCACCTCGAAATTCTATCTTCCTGTGTATATGAAGTTGAGACTTACTTCAAGCTATGAATATCTTCAATTGCGCTTCAATTCCTCGACTCGATACGTTGCCAGCGGTCTCTACATCTTCCAAATGGTGCTCTACACCAGCGTTGCTGTCTATGCACCAGCTCTTGCGTTGAGCCATGGTAAGATCTATCCATGAAACGAAGACATTTAATTTAAAGTGTATTCAAATGTTATAGTGACTGGTTTGAATGTTTACCTGGCTGTAACTGTCGTTTACGTGGTGTGCATCTTCTATGCGTCCCAAGGAGGAATGAAAGCTGTGATTATGACGGATACATTCCAAGCAGTCGTCCTTGTTGGTTCCATTTTGTTGATTGTTTACTTGGGGGAGAAGTTCGTTGGAGGTGCTGGGATTATATGGTCCCAAAATTATCATACAGATCGTCTGGAACTTTTCGAGTAAGTCTTAGAACCAATTAGGGATAGAAATTCAAGAAATATTAATTACCGTGTTTTGATTCAGCCTGGACCCAAATCCAACAATCCGTCATAGTTTCTGGTCGGTTGTCCTAGGAGGTACCTTCTACTGGATGACAATGTTTTGCTCCAATCAGGCGTCAATTCAAAAGTACTTATCCGTTGAAAATATCTCACAAGTCCGCAGGTAATCGTCCATCATCCATGCATTGTTACCTATGATAAATGGTTATACATTTTAGAGCTTTGTGGTTCTCGTGCTTTGGTCTAATTTTGATCTATACCATAAATTTTTATACCGGAATGGTCCTGGTGGCTCATTATCGAGGATGCGATCCATTGTCAGCTGGCGATATCAAAGCTTCAGATGAAATTCTACCGTTGTATGTAATTTCCGAAATGGGCAATCTGCAAGGAGTCGCTGGATTCTTCGTTGCAGGAATATTCGCTGCGAGTTTGGGGTATGTCAGCACAACTTCCATAATGTACCAATCAAAATATTAACACGTCAGCTCGATTTCAGAACGGTTGCTTCCGCCTTGAACAGTTTGGCAGCAGTTACCATGCAGGATTTCGTTAATGGTGCCTTTGACTTGAAGACAGCTAGCAGCAGCGGTGCTTTGTGGGCGAAATGGATATCAATCATCTATGGTGCCATAAGTTTCGGCCTTGTAAGTTATCCCAACTGTTGGAAATTTTTCTGAAACCGAAACATTTCTTCTCAATGAATAAGCCGAATGATAAATAATCAATATTACCTCTTCAGGTGTTTGTCGTGGAGCAACTTGGCAGTGTGATGCAAGTCGCAATCAGTTTCAACGGTATGGTTGGAGGTGTCACCTTGGGATTGTTCTCCTTGGGGATGTTCTTCCCATGGGCGAATACGAAAGGTGCCATCAGCGGTGCAGTTACTTCGATGATGTTGGTGGTCTGGATGGGAATTGGTCAGCAGATTGCCATTGCAAGCGGAAAATTAGTCGAACCAGCCAAAGCGACATTCATCGACAGTTGCCCTTGCTTAAACTCCAGCCTTGCAAATCTAGGTCAACGGGAAATCATGGAAGGAAGTGAGGAAATCTTCTTCCTGTTTAAAGTCTCGTTTCTTTGGTATTCTGCAATTGGATTTATGGTGACAATTATTGTGGGATTGATTGTGTCTTACTTGACTGGCCCTCAAGATCCACACGACATTGATATCGATTTGATATCGCCAATTGTTAAGGAGTTCTTGTACTCTTTGCCAAAATCAGTTAAGGAGATATTGAATATTCCGTTAAAATATAATACGGATTCCAATATCTGTGATAAAGCCGGAAGTGAGGGCCAAAAGAATTGCGACAAGGATATTTCAATGGGAGGAATTGTTAATGTATCCTTGGATATTAGCGATGAAATTGATAAGAGTCGTCCGAATGGAAACGTGATACAAGTACCCTGTAAAAATGAAAACGCCTTAGATATTGCATAAATTACATATTGCTTAAGTATTATTAATTTTACCTTGTTAATTTTTATCTACCGGAAGTTGTATCCAAAGTTGTATTTATTATTTACTACTGACCCGCTCCGGCTGTGCACGGGTGCAATATAGGTACTAAAAGTACTGCAGAATCGTTCTAAACCATTTCCTAGATCTGAAACAGTAAAAACAAAAAAGAATAATAAAATTTGACCAAGTTTGCTTTAGCTGGCGCAATTTTTACCAAATCACTCTAAACTTTATCCAACATTGAATCACTTCCCCCAGGTCCTCCTGCAGAGTTCTAAACCAACTCCTGCGACAAGATATCTGTAAGAATGTAACAAATAAATATAACTAAATTTGATAAGAAATTACAGTCTTACATTACGTTGCTATTGCACTTTGGAAACTCTTCATTAGCTGGTCTTATTGCTGTAAGACGGACGTTGAAGTCCTCATTCGCTTGCACTGAAGAAAACAACAATACTCGCGTCTGAGGAGCTTCAAGTGGCCCGTGCGAACACCCTCCCCGACTCTAATCCTATCGCGAAATTGCGATGAGGTGTCGGATCATAGGTTCCAAACTGAAATTTTTCGAGTAGTCGATCCTAAGACGTCCGTGATTCTTTAGGAAGTCCCAACACTCCAACGATCTCCGTCCCAGCTCCATTTGCAGATTCATTGATCATTTTCTCGTTATGAAACAATAAGAAAAATTAATAGTAATGATTACAAAAATATTATAACTGTAAAATAATAATATAAAATCAATTTTGCCCCAGCTAAAGTCTTTGGTTAGCAATTCCTCCAATGTTGATACAGCCTCCTCCAACGTTGATTCTGCCTCCTCCAGGTCTTCTGCAGACTTCCAAACCATTTTCTCGATATGAAACAGTAAGCAGAATAAACAGTAGTGANTCTCGACATGAAACAGTAAGCAGAATAAACAGTAGTGATCACAATATTATCATAATTCTAAAATAATAATATAAAACCAATTTTGCCCCAGCTAAAGTCTTTGGTTACCAATTCCCCCAATGTTGATACAGCCTCCTCCAGCGCTGATTCTGTCTCCTCCAGCCAGTTTTACACTCCCAAACCATTACTTCTACTATACGGTTTCACATCTAAAACATAAAGAAAACGACGTTAGATCCGTTCATTTCCATGTTAAAACAGATTAAAGCTGATGAGATGCAAAACATTAAAATGACTTGAGCAACTTTAATCTGTTTATAACACGGAAGTATCATAATTATTCCTGTGAAAGAAAAATAATTATTAGTTCGTTGACCTATAAAAACCTGTAGAAACAAAGTTTTGATTAAAAGTTAGTAAGTTGGGTTGTAGAGAGTGCGCCATTAGTAGGAAAATAGGTACAAAAAAGTCAAATGAAATCAATATCACTCATACCATATA
>JARJDZ010005461.1:0-26006 GCA_030264555.1 Aleochara sp. GC000083 | reverse complement strand
TTCTGATAACTGTTTCTCAGTAACTGGAGGACCTACAAAAATGAATCAGACATCATTTTATTGCAAATTTAATGTACTTTGAAATGCACTATAGAGATTTGCAAAATTTCGCCGAGAAGTGCTGTTGGCATTGTCGTCAATTTAATTTGATATAGTGATCAGCATTACTTAATCTTTGATGTATTATCTCGGAACTGGAAGTCCAATTCTGAAAATTCAAACCTTATTTTATAGATAATTTAATGTACTTTCGATTGGCGTTTAGACATTTGCAAAATTACATCTAGAAATGTTATTGATATTGTCGTCAATTTACCCTAAATTGATTACTTTTTATTGCCCTCATTCTTATTTGGTGGTTGAGATCCGCTGCCATAGATGTATCTGGTTCATGGAAGCGTTAATTCAATGTCTTGAGTTGGATATCCAGAGCATTAATAAGGAAACAATAATTTTAATCTAATTCCAACAACTTCCTTTTTGTATTTGTTTGGACTGCTCGATGTTGTAATCTGCATGTGGTGTAATTAATTGTGCAGTAAAACAATTTTAATTACGCACTATTATGATTCTTGCAGCTTTCCATGCACGTGCAATGCGCAATGTAATGAATTATTCTCCGAAGTTATGTACTCATAAGTTGATTTGCATTTTTCACGTTAGCCTGATGTTAAGGTGATTTAAATGGCGTTAAAACTGCGTTTAAAACGCGTTTGTTGGCTAGCAAACCATGAAATTCTTGCTTGCTTCTTGAAGTTGTTACAAATACAACATTAGTACAAACAACTTATAAAATTGTGACGTTTCCTTTTCTCTTGCTTATCTTCATGCATGATTTTCAACCTTGTCTTCCATGATAAGAGTACTACCAACTAGTTTTTACCAACTGGCTGAAGAAAATTTCAACTAACAGTGAGTTGCTCTTCAGAATTGAAGGTTTTCTTTCCTTATGTTAATGTAAGGAACAGAAAAGATGATCTTTTGAAAGAAAATTTGAGTTGGACAAAGTTCAAAGTTGCAATTGTAGAAAAAATGAAGAGTGGAAAGACATTTAAGGAGTGTAAACACTTGGAGCGCTAAAACTATTTCAAACTCATTCACATTCTGTGAATAACAACATGCCGCATTAAATGCGACGTGCCTTAATTAATTTGCGCCCATTGAGTCAATCGGCCCATCGGCGATAATTTCCACACTCAAGTCTCTCAAGTCGAGACATGCAAGAACAGTCATTGGTGCGCGCGGCGCGGCATCACGAATAACTTTTCGCTGGTAATTATGCCACAGGAAAATTACGGATAATGTCTATAATCCGCACAACATTCTACACACAATCCCAATCGCTTTGAACCTGCCTACAACTCACCAGTCACCTACCATCACACTTGTTCTTGTGATTCTTCTCCATCATTTGGAGGTGAGTTCGCACCTTATCACCGATCATCAATCTGGCCGTTGGTTGGTTCCAGATCCGTGAAATTGTGTTAGCTCGTGTCGAATTTGCTTCATTTAACGTGATAGTTAACAGTGAATCGCCCACAATTCAACTTCCCATGTTCTATCCTTCAATCAGTTTCTGTACATACAAACAAAACGAAGCCAAAATATTTTTCAAGTTTGATTTCCTATCCAGAGATAGGATCATGCAATCATGCTATAGAAGCAATTGAAAAGAAATGATCCTGAATTTAAGAAAGGTGTTGTTTTGTAATTGAAAACTTTCTGGAACTCTTTGTATGCAAAATCAAATTGTTCCCATCAAGTTCTGCACCAGTAATACAAACATTAAAAGCAATTTCGATACGAAATGCAATTTAACAAATCGTCTGTCAATTGCCAATTGTTCCGCCAATTAGTTACCACAATAAATATAAATATAAACATCATTCATATGAGTGCTCGTTCGCCAATTTGATTTGCAGAAAAGTCGGCACCAATCGTGACATGCATACTTGTTCTGAGAAGTATTAAAGGAAATTAATAAGAATTACGAATTACGATGTCGCTTAGATGATAAATAATCAGTGTTCTTCTTTGCTTCCTCAGCAGGTTGAGGTCGCGCAATCTTATCAATTCGGTCTGATCTTCGATCCCCGATCGCGCGCTGAAGTTATGGAGCATATTAAAACGCATCGGGTTTATTAGCGCAGGCAATTTCCATAAGAAATTATTCGTGGCCCGGCTGGCAATTGTGCTCGAGGTGAAAATATCTCCCGATGAAGTCAGATGACTTCAGCAAGATCGTTACGCGCGCCAACTGGCTCTATAATTTCCATCGGGAGCGCATAAATTACGTGCCCACTAATAGCCATTGATGTATTTATTTCCAATATAAATTACTTCCCTAAGTACTCGACAATTTCAATTAATTTCACATCGGTGCCATTCACTTCTTCGGCTGCAGCGACGTCGTCGCTGAAGTCTAATGGCTTGCACAAGCGCTAAATCACGGTGTGCACAGTGCGTTTATACAAATGAGACACAAATTTAATCGCTTTTACATAAATAATTTATAATCAATCCGACTGCTTTCATAGATTGCTTCCATTTTAATGCGTTCCGCTTCTTGAAGCAATTTCCACAAACATGAAATATTTTTAGTTCTCCAGAAACATCCCATACATATTCAAACAGTAGTATATTAATGGGTTGTAATCATTGTTATGGATATTATAGGTAATATTTACATTGGTAAATTATTTAATTGCTTGGCAAACAAATTATTAAAGCATGAAAATATGGATTGAAATTACTGATATCATTTAATCGCTGCAAGCAATCATTTTACGGATGTTATTGCAAATTTCATTTCCTCTGTCACAACATTCACTTCAAGTTCAAGTGCAGGTTGTAGTTGTAATTCAAAGATAATAATCATTTCTGGAAAATCAAAAGTCATAAATCATCTGGCTATCTTTAACAGATTTATCTTCCTATATTAATTATTCAATTCATATAATGAAATGATTTTACAAAATACTTTTCAAAAGGAAGACCTGAAATGGATGAAAATGAAAATGGAAGAATATAAAGCTTCAAATTTGCTCCCACAAGAATTTCCAATTATAATTATTATTTTACCTTATTGTAACTGTTCCTAATCAAATTGGAAATTCAAAATTGATTTTAGTCTTGAAGTCTTTTCATCAAAAATCACACAATAAAATTAAAAAGTTCATTCAATTCGAAAATGTTGTAATACAGTAGAAATACATCAACAGTTCATTTTAAAAAATCTATTTTACTCCTATCGTTTATTTGGAAAAGTTAATACAGTTTTAGATCTTTCTTTACATCAATATTTATCAAATTTGTTGATAATACCAATGCAACTATTTTTAGATTTAAACGATACACCTGGAGCCACCTATGATACAGTATTTAAAATAAACTTGCAAATACATTTCTGCAATTTCATTATGTAAATCAAATATTTATGCAGAAAGTATTTCAAGCCCAGTTTCAAAGTTGTGTGTCACAAATCACATCAAATAATTGCCCTCTTGAATCATTAATTATTAAAAGAATTAAATTATAGTTACAAACTTTGATGCAAACTTTGAATTTATGAACATATTCACTGCTTTATTAAACTTCTAATAACATTTATTGAAAGTTGCATTAACCATTTGTGCAAATAACTACCATATTACAAACTTTTGCAAACTAATGAAAAATTGATATCTTCATAGATATGAGCAGATTACAGATATAAAATGAAAATTTCCAATGGACAACTCAACATTTGAAAATGGACCTCAGAAAAGGCAACTACAAATTGGTCGAACTATCAAAAGGTGAGTTATTTGTTCAATTCTTTTTTGGTAAGATTGATTTACAGATTTTGGTTTGTAGACTTTATCAAAAATTGTGGCAATGATTTGGCTAAGAAATCAATTCTTTTCTCATGGGCTGTTTTGCAAGGATTGTGTGTTTGGCCCGACAGTACAAGTAACATAATAAAAACATGGACTGTAATTGCTTGTATAATTAGTTTGGGGATAATGGAGTTGGCTCATGTCATCTATTTTGTTGTAAATATCACTCATATCTCGAAGATGGTTTCAGCTTGCACGACGGTTTCTACAACATTCGAGGTAACAATTTTTGCAGACTCTATCATCTCCCTATTGTCCAATCTCCGAAAATTCAACGCTTTCAAAAAGCTGCCCCCTTCGGATACCACTCAACTACCTAAAACAAATCAGCATGTTTTTGAAATTCCTTAGACAATGGTTAAACTGGGTACAATGTTATATTTTCGCGAGCCGTTGAATCAAGTATTGGCAACTATTTGGAAAGATTTTTGGCCAGTTAATATCACATCCAAGAGGCGCCAACGCATTATCAACATTCGAAGTTGCTATGTGACTTATGTGAGCAGCACATTTCTTTTTATGGCCTATGTGTCCTGTGCACAATTCATGGCTTTTCCATTAATGTCCACCACGACTGATCAATTGCCGTTGGCATCATGGTATCCCTTCAATTTTCAAGCGAGTCCAATTTACGAAGTTCTGTATATTTGGCAATGGTTTATGAATCAAATCGTCATCTGCACACTGAGTGGCTTCGATGCGTTCTTCAACTCGATCGTCATGATTTGCGCTTGCCAATTTCAAGTTATGCAAGATGTTTTGGAAACGATGTGTGCATCTCCGAAGAATGCACGTTGGAACATTCTTTTTCAAAAGGAGCAAGCAAATCTTGCAAATATCACTGAATGGGACGTTTTGATCAAATGCATCAAGCATCATCGCAAACTAATTGGGTAATTTCCGTTGCAAAAGTATATTCTTTTAAAATTCGTTATTTATTGTTTCAGAGTTTGCAAAATAGTGGAATCTACTTTTACACATATAGTGTTCCTACAATTTTGTTTTAGTACTCTGGCCATTTGCGTTTCGAGTGTAGCTTTGGTAGAGGACATAGAATTTATGTTTAACTTTTAAATATTTGATGAAACTTTTTTGTTGTAGATTGCAGATCCATCATTATTTCAACATATGTTAAGCTACTGTTTAGCGCACTTATTGCAATTCTTTATTTATTGTTCGGTTGGCAACGAATTAACGCATCAGGTATCAATTGATAAGCTTCCGTGAGAATTAATAGTTCAATTCAATTGAAATTTTAGAGTAGCATGTTAGCGGAGGCAGCTTATTATTGTGATTGGGAGAAATCCACTGATTTGAATTTCAGAAAAGGTCTTATCATGATTATACAACGGGCTCAGCGACCGCAGGCATTAACCGTAGCAGGATTAATGCAATTAAGTTTCGCAAATTTTGTGGCAGTAAGTTCTTAAATTGAATTTCATTAATGAACGAATGAATATTGAATGCTAATGATTCAATTTTTCTTGTAGAGTGTCCAGTTATCATTCTCATTCTACACACTTCTTAATTCTTTTGTCTAGAATCCTTTTTTATGTTATATAACACAATTTATTTTAGAATTACTGCAAAAGTAGTCTCAAACGGGAATAATTTTGTAGAATTAATTCAATTTTTAAGGTTTACTATAGGCAACCAAACATGCACTAAAACTAAGAAAGTAAGTCTATCTATTAGCTATTTACAAAATATTTTGTAAATAGCTAATAGATTGTTGTGTTGCAAATTCCTTGTACACATTGTTTAATTTTTGCTGTATCCGGTTATTACGATTAATGAACAAATATTTAATCATTGACTACCACTTACACCAGCTGCTTTGTAATGAATGAGCAACACTTATTAGATGTAGTTTGCAGAATTTGATGAGTTGCTTATAAATTATGACGCATTTCCATACATTCCATTTGTGAGTACAGAAGCATTCACCAAAACCGAATCATTTAAAACAGTAACAAGGTTATTTTGGGTTATGCGTACTGATAACGAAATTACGCACTGAGCTCGTAAGAAAGTGACGACAAGCACACCTAATTAACAATTAAACCACTGTAGCAAAACTAAATTTGGTTGATAAATGAGTAAAATAATGAGCGAAGTTGATGTGAAGGCTGGATTACAAGTTATCCTGCAAAAAATTGAAGCAGCATGTCAACGAAGACCTCCAGTATGTATAATAGACTTGAATATTAATTATTGGTAATACATAATAATTATAATTTGTAGGAGTTGAAATGTCTATCACCTCAACTTGTTGCTGTAAGTAAAACAAAACCTGTGGAAATGATTATTGAATGCTATGAGGCAGGACAAAGGCATTTTGGAGAGAATTATATTCAAGAACTGGTTGAGAAGTCAACAAATAAGGTCATTCTGGAGAAATGCAAAGAAATCCAGTGGCATTTTATAGGGCATCTGCAGAGTAACAAAGTGAATAAAGTATTGTCAGTCCCTAATCTGTATATTGTTGAGACTGTAGATAGGGAAAAAATTGCAGAAGCACTGAATAAGGCCTGGCCCAAGTATAACAATAATGCTGATCAAAAACTGAATGTGTTTGTGCAGATCAATACAAGTGGGGAAGAGGAAAAGGGTGGAATTGAACCAGAAAATGTTATAAGCTTGGTAAAATATGTAATTGAGAAATGCCCTAACTTAAAATTTGATGGTCTTATGACCATTGGTAGGTTTGATTATAATGTTGAGGATGGTCCGAATCCCGACTTTCTGTGTTTAAAACGATGTCGAGATGAGCTCTGCCAACACTTAGAAATTGATTGGAAGAATGTTAATCTATCTATGGGAATGTCTGCAGATTATGAACATGCTGTAAGTAAATGAAATATGAATCTTTCCTTGTAAGTAAAATGATTATTTTAGATTGAATTGGGCAGTACAAATGTGAGAGTTGGATCTTCAATTTTCGGCTACAGAGAAAGAAAAGCTTAATTTAGTAATGTATCTAAAACAATAGATTATGCAATAAATTAATTATCTAATAATTAGTTTGCTTTAATTTATTTGGAACACTTTGTATAAGTAATCATCAAAAATAGATGGCGACACCTACTAGAGGGAGTAAAGCCATTACTCCCTCCACGGACTTCAATGACAATTGGCATTTTAACAACCGTTTTCGTTGTTGTTTGAAAATATTTTGTGGCTTGTGCTGATTTCCCAAACAAAATGTGTGAAACTCCAATAAAAAATAAATTGTTAATTAAAACCAAGTGCTTGAGTATTCCTCCATCACCATTAATGCAAACTTTGGGCTATGGCACAGGTAAAATTAATAGAGGCTACTGGTGTCGATTGATTAACATGCACACAAACTTTCTAGGTGTAACAGTCTACAAAATGTTGCGTTCTCCTAGTCGTAGTCCTTGGGTATTAAAGAAGATATCAAGGAAAGCTAGAGATGCAGATGAGATGAATATGCGATTAAATTTTGAAGCAGGTATTCTGAAATCATTGAAGCACCCCAATGTGGTTGGTTTTCGAGCATTCATCACTGAGAGTGATGGCAGAAAGTGCATTGCAATGGAAGCCTGCACCATATCCTTGGGTGATTTGATTGAAAAACGTGTTGAGGATGGGATTGACAAGCCCTTTGATGCCAAGTGCATAGAAAGGGTTGCTGTTGATGTAGCAGAGGGCTTGCAGTATCTGCACTCAGAGGCACTTGTACTCCATTGTGATATAAAATCATACAATATTCTTGTGAAAGATAACTTCACAATCTGTAAAATATGTGATTTTGGAGTGAGTATGCCATTGAAGGCTGATGGGGCTTTGGATTTGACAAAAGCTGCTGATGAGCCTGAATATGTTGGTACACCATGTTGGTGTGCACCTGAAATTCTTCAAAGCAAACAAATTATTACAGATAAGGCAGATATATATTCATATGGACTATGCATTTGGGAAATGATTGCTTTAGAACCTCCTAATTCTGGTGAAAATGAAAGTTTTGATGATAGTTTTAGCAAACTGGAAGTCACTGATGATGGTGTAGAAAATGATTTGGATGATTCATTTGATGACATGGAAGAAGAGAATTATGATAAAGATACAGAAGAAAAATCAAGGCAAAGACCCAAAATTCCATGTGAATATTTGGATGATTCATATCTTGGAATATTAC
The DNA here is from genome assembly GCA_030264555.1 of Aleochara sp. GC000083. Lineage (NCBI taxonomy): Eukaryota > Metazoa > Arthropoda > Insecta > Coleoptera > Staphylinidae > Aleochara > Aleochara sp. GC000083. The sequence continues at coordinate 17,966 of JARJDZ010005461.1, read as the reverse complement.
AAGTGTACTATTTGTGTACTGAAACCGACTATAAGAAACGACTGAATGCTAAAGCTTTATGTATGCTCACCAAAGAACTCTTCAAGTAAGTACCAAATCATTTTATTATACAAAAATACTCAACAAAACGATGACGATAATTACGATGAGGACAATCAAAATGATTGTTTTCAACTAAAATTAACACCAATATTACATTGTTGCAATGCAAGTTTTATTAATATTTACCTTACGCGAACGTTTCTTATTCTTCTTCGCCTTGTTTAACTGTGTAGCTGCATCATCAACATAATCTGTAGCTGTAGCAACGATATATTCAATTGTATTGACACTATCTTGCTGGAAATTAATGAGATAAAATAGTCGTCAAAGAAAACTTACTAAAACTTACTTGTAGCTCTACTAATGTAGCAATCTGAAAAAATAGGTCTCGAATTTCAACCAGACGTTCTTCAATTGCTGTTAGTTCTTTGTGCCGCTCCTCCACATCCAGAAGTTGTCGACGAGCTTCCAGATCACTGTGCATGTACTATGACCAGTTCAAAAATTAATTAAATGATTTTAAAATCTCTGAATCATACGTACATCTTGTGTGAATACACTTGGATTATCGGTCATAAGTTGCTCAAGTTCACCTTCACTTAATTCTTCATTGTTAACGATCTGGTAGCATTTTTGCACAAAGTTCTTTTTAGCATCATAGATTTTTTGCATCCAAGTTTCTTGTTCGTCGACGGCAGTTTTGAACTTATTAACAGCAGATGTGTACTGGACCAATTTCATTCGAAAGTCCGCGGAATTTTTGTCCGCGCTCTGATTAAGTTCGATCTTGATTTGTTTTAAACTAGTTGCGATTTTTGCGGAAATCGTTTCAGATTGAACAAATATTTCCTTTAACTTTTTGTGCATTTCTAAAGATAGTGTGATAGATAATAATGTGATTAGAACATAATAGAACATTTCAAGTCAGTAGCTCATCTTACCAGTCGGTTTAATATCCTTGGCGTAAACATGTTGGCAAGTTTGGGTTTGGTTTTCCAAAAGTTGTATCCATTTTTGAATAACCTCAAAGCGTTGAAAAATATTTCCATTTTTGTCTGGCAATGCTTCAGTATCATTTGAATTCCTTGAGAGTTTCTATTTGAAATATAGGGTGTAAGACACGGGTTACATATTTCTGAAACGCCCTACCTTTTGTAATTCTTCCAGGCGATCCTTTACCATGTTTGAAAGTTATTGTGGATGTAGATAATTACACAGTATAACTGAATGATAGTGCACTCCTTTTCCATAACAGGTACATATTACTTATCTTTCAGCTGTTATCGCATTTTTTCAATGGTGTGAGTCGTATTTGACATCGATTTGAACAGTTGTACTAACATAGGCAAGAATTAATTTTGTTTGGGCTTATTAATGGAACAAATGTAGGGCTTAGATTCATTATAACGCAGTCATAATAAATACTTTTTTGAGTTTTCTATTATTTGCTAATATTTGCTTTGTGAAAAAGTTGAACGCAACTGGAAATTTTCCAATTTTAATGCAATATTAATGTTGTCGCATTACACTTAAACATTTAAACAGTAGTACAATTAGAATTGCAATTAAGGCGCACGTGAAGATTAGGAATAATTATCATTTGTTTACTATATTTTGAAGTGCGATTAATGAACGTATCGTTATACATATTAATAAACCAAAAGTAGTATAAAAAAAGTTGGATTATGTTTTGGAATTATTGGAAACTTTTTCATGTTTCGTGGTTGCTTCTGCTTAACAGCAATAAGAACATTGGTGATATAGATCATTAAGCACCAAACTATTTACAAAGTTGTTTGGATCTATTGAAAACTTGTAACTTTGATGTTCGTTTAATCGATTTAATATTTCTTACTTATTTACAATAGTAATAACAAACTCGGAATTAGTGTGTCAATTCACTCTTCTTCAACCTATTGATTTCGTGCTGTACATTGTTTCGGATTTATTCAATAGTTATAAACAAAGAAAACTCCACTAGTTTGTTGGATATTGTGCAAAGAAGTGGAGCGCAAAGTTACAATTCACGCTAAAGATTTAAGGCACAAACTGCTATATTCGTGTAACGTTATAAACTTTTTATATACAAACAATATAAACATAACGAAAAGAGTAAACAACAATTCAAATCATTAATATTACCAATACTACCAATTTAAGCACCTCGAAAATTTGGCACTCACAGTCAGTTAGTTAATCAGTCAGTTAATTGCTTATCGATATACGTATCTTAAATCAAAGATAAATTTGAGGGAACATAGAAGGTACATGCAGCATAATTGATATGTTCTCATTGAACATTCGTTGAATCCTAGCCGCTCGTGGTAGCTTCATCATCGCCATTCGTGATGGGTATGAAGGAGCTGATATCCTTGACCCGATGTCATTTGGGCGTTCTACGCACGCAGGATTTCAAATAATCGCTCACCACATTGTGTTTATTGTTGTAAGCAAGTTCGGCTGGCAGGAAGCCTTCCTGGTTTTTGAGATGGGGATCGGCTCCAGCACCAATTAGCTGTTTGCATACGGGAAGGCAGCCAACGAGTGCGGCTGCATGTAGGGCACTTTCACCATTCTAAAAGTTTCAAAATTCGGTAATTAATTTTTTGTTTTAATTCCAGAGCATAAATGACTTCCAACACTTACTGGCAACAATCCGAGGGACGGCTTATACTTCAGCAATTCGCCGACGACCTGCGTGTGTCCCTTGTGGGCCGCTTTAAAGAGCGGCGTTGCGCCATCCTAGAATAGGTCAATTCATTCGTCACTTCCAAGTAAGCGTGGGACGCCTGCCAGGATACTCACATGGCGAGCGGAATCGACGCGTGCCCCGGCCTTCAACAGCTGCAGGACAATGTGATCATGGCCCATTTGCGCCGCAATCCACAGCGGAGTCGCGCCGTCAGTGCGTCTCGCATCGGCCGTGGCCCCTCGTGCCAGAAGGAATATGAGTATTTTATAATGACCATTTTGTGCGGCTATAAATAGCGGAGTTGCGCGATCCTAAAAATATTTTGATTAAAACTATCGTTTCCATGTAGTAATCTACAATTGACTGTAGATGTAACGGTACAATATTCAAATTAGTTATGTTTAATTGAGAAATTTTATATTCATAGGCTCGCAAGTGTTCCATATTCAAATTACTAAACGAAGACATTTTACATATCAAACAGGTTTTGAATGCCTGAAATTGATTTACAGCACCAAGTTATTTGACGGAATTTACTAGAAATCTATTTTTTTAAACTAATTTAGAAGTTTACGGTTAGTTATATATTTGCATCGAAGGTCAATATCTAATAGTTATCAGAAACTCTTTAAAACTTGTTACCTAAAATTCTTTAGTCAAGTCTGCATTAAAATGATTATACTGAATTAATTGTTACAGTACAATCATTTTACGAAATTGCAAAGAAATTTGAACATATTTTTCAAAAACTAAACAATGATCCAGAAAATACAACAGTATTCAACTCACTTTCATGTGTGTGTTTACTTGTGCGCCACGATTGACTAATTCTTTGACGACGTCCATGTGCCCGCACTGGCATGCGACGAAGAGCGGACTTCCGCCGTCCTGCAAACCAACAATTAAACTTGGAAACTATTCAGGTCACTGGAGTAAACGCGACAGTGCGCACAACAGCAAGCGTGCGACAATTACTCGTAAGCGAAGCACTCATCTCTTATTTTCCTTCTACGTCTCCGTAGAAACGAGAACATTTCTAGAGAAGTGCGCAATTTGCCAAAGTATGAGCGCTAAACACATTGCATTATGCTGCAACACTTACCACACTCAATGAGTCGACAGGTGCGCCATTGTCCAGCAATAATTGCACGACGTCTAAGAAACCGCCTTGTGCGGCAAAGAATAATGCGGTTGTACCTGTCTGGAATGAAATCATGTTTTTGAAACCATAAGAGTCCAAAATTATACACTAAACTATTGAGATCACAGTACTCTGGTTTTTCTCAATTAAGCCGAGAATGACTTTTTCATGAGTCCTAAACTTTTTATTTTGTACTACAATCGGTAACTTACAACTCGACGTGCAGACGAATCAGAGCCTTGTTCAAGTAATTCCCGCACACATTCGTAATGACCATTCGCGGCCGCTAAGATTAACGGCGTTGTGCCTTCCTAGAATCAGAAGAATACATCGGTGTTATTAACTGCTATCATTAACTTAAGCAAACAATTAAATGTAATTACATGAGGCGGTGCTAAACCCAGATATTCTATTAGAAAGCATTCTATTATCGTTTCGTTTTGTCAAGGATCATTTCCTCTCATTTTTACAATTATTGGCAATTGTTTTGCAAAAAAGTTAAGGTAGTTAAACAAGGAATGTTCAACTGACGTGTGTAAATAACAGAATGCTGGTTTGTGTAATAATAGCAATGACATAATTTACTATGAAATATGATTAAATAATGTATTACTACGTTTGTCATAACTTTTAAAGTGTTTGCGCTTGCTGAGTTAAGTAGACTTTTTAGAGAGCAATTTCAAAGGAATAAAATTCTAACAACAAAAACTTTAACAAAGACCAGAATGAAGAATTGCAATATTCTGCGTTTGAAGCTCATGGTTCGTTACACTTTTGACGCATTGAATGCGTTATGTTGCCGTAATATGTTCGTTTTATGAATATTTTTGTATTGTTGATTCATGTGCATCAACATGCAGACAATTTCCTTTTAAATGTTATGCTTCGCTAAATCATATTCCGGTCGGAAACAACAATAAGTTTCACCACAGATGTATAAGCAAAAATTTGCAAAAAAAAGAAATTTCATGGAAAGTGAATTGGAAATAATCAATGAACATACCAACCTGATCTCGGGAATCTACGTGCACTTTTCCGCTATCAATAATTTTCTTCAGCGTGGTTACATCACCTAGAATCGCCGCCAAATGCAGCTGCACGTCCGATTGCGACTCCTTCTGCAAGCGAAAGCAAACAAAATTAAATTGCGAAATTGCACAATTCACATGAAACAAGTGCAAGTATCGATGAATGAGGCTGGGAACCGCGTCTGACCTTTTCTTTTCATCGCTACATGCGTAATATTAATTACATCATAAATGTTAATGCCATGCATCAAAACAATCCTCGTGGAGAACAATTTGCAACCTTTACAAAGTTCACATTGTAACATTTTAGTATAAGGTTTAACAATTATCAAAATAACACGATGTTCTACGATATTGTAATGTTATCGTTATTTAAATTTATTTGGGGAGTTTGTATTAATATAAATGAGCGCAATTACCTTTAGAGACATACTGGAACACAAAAATGACGATACTCCTCGTTGCGAAAATGAAAACTACACTAGTGTTTAATGCTAATTACTGAAGTGCGTGGTGAATATTTATTGATGTCAACAAACACTGTGAGGTGAATTTTCGCAAGCTGGGATGTTTATCGCAAACGCCCGTGGACAAATGTATTGAACTGTCTCGCGCACCGCAACCGCGAGTCTATCGCCTGCTTGGACGGCAGCGTTGTGCGCGCGTTTTCGCTGCTGCCTGGCTTTTCCTGCTGCATTTGCTGCCTTTCACATCGTCGAGGAGCACGCTTGAGAAACGTTGTGAGCGCATGTCTGCTGCTCGCATTTTGTTCCTGCCAGCAGCTACCTGCACCGAGTGTTTTTTATGATAATTTCGTCGTTTATGCATCTTTTCGTTTGGTGTTCTATGAGCACTTCCTCGCTGTTAGTTTTCCAGTTCTAAAACATGGAAAACGATGCTTAAATCGTTATGCGTCAATACTGCAACTGTATTTTCATGAAAATGGTTAATAAAACCCAGTTTTACAATGCAAATTTGAACGCATTTGTATCCATGAAATGCAATTTTAACATTTATTACGTCATAGAAGTTTTTAAAGTGCTGCTTGTACATCACTAAGAATAAATCACCTTTTCGTTTATCGTTTACAACCAGTTAAATGAATGTTCTTGTTCTCAATACGTCTATTAATACACAGGATAGTATTAGCGTGCTTGGACGTGCTAAATGATTTAAGCATTATCGGAACGCAATTAACACACTTATTGATTCGATTCCGCATTGTACTCGATCGAAGCTTGCCATTCGCGTGCAATGATTTTAAATGGTTTAATCAGGGCACATTAAGAAACATGGTCACGTTGCTTCTTGTTGAAAATATTAGTAATATATTCATTATTAATATTATCGTAGTACCCTAATTCACAAGTGGATAAATTACTCTTAAAAAGCAATTCAACGGAAAAAGAAAATTTAAAACTATTTCAAATTATTTAGGAATGTAATGTGGGTTGCCTATAGTAAAGCAGTGGCGCTGCGATCGAAAATTTCGCTGGAAGCGCCTCATCAAATAGAACGGCAAAAACAGGAAACCCTCTTTTACGTCTGCCATTTTGAGACGACTTCCTCTTGTAACTCAATTGAAAACTAAGTATGTTTTATATTGTTTTAAACGATATTTCAATTGAAAAACTAATCCATATTTTGCATTTTAGGTTCAGCAATTAAGTATCAATAATGGAAAACGACGCTGGTGAATTCGTTGACTTGTACTGCCCAAGGAAGTGGTATGTTGTAAAGCGTCGTAATGGAACACGTGTTCCCGGCTGTTTGGATTATTAATATTTCCAACGTGGACTTATTGTTTGGTCTTATATTAATTAATTTTGAATTTGCAGCTCTGCTAGCAACAGAATCATTCACGCTAAAGACCATGCTTCCATCCAGCTGAGTTTGGTTGAGGTTAACCCCACAACTGGTCGTATGACAGACAAAACCACAAGCTATGCATTATGTGGGGCCATCCGTCGTATGGGTGAATCCGACGATTGTATCGTACGATTAACCAAAAAAGATGGTATTCTCTCAAAGTAAGTTGAATGGTTAATTTATTTAATTAGATGGAATTTGTACCATTCATGACACCATGCTAATGCTTCTTTCATTGTTTCAGGAACTTCTAGATTTATTTACACATGAACTCTAATGTATTAAGTTATGTTTAAATAAATCTTTTCTTATAATACCAATTTAATACAAATTTCTTTGCATTTCCTTTCCCTTGATAAGCTGCAGGTTTTCCTGTGTTTATGTTGATGGTAGTGGGGAGAAGTTGGTTGCTGACTCCAGGCCAATCATTGTTGAATTTGACTAAATAAGTCTCTTTAAATAGTTACAAGTGTGCAATGTAGAAGAATGGTTGTAAACATGAAGGAAACAAGTGTTGTAATAACAACATGACAGCTAAAACAGCAAAAAACAGGTATATCATAATAATTGCCATTTTAACCTCAAAAAACTTGTTTATATTTTGAACGTTTGCAGTAATCGCAGTTTAAAGAATAAAAACTTGGAAAAGAAACGCAGAGACCAATTGAGTCAATTATTTGCAAAGCTAGCGAAATTGTTGCCGTGCTATGATCCATCGGTAAATCTTGTCAAAGTTACCATTCTAGAAAAAACTGTTGAGTATATTACGAAACTGAAAACTAGATTTGATGAACATTTAACTGAAAATGCTGAAAGCAATGTTCAATGTAAGTATGAATCTTTAAGCAGAATATCTTGTACTAGATTGGGTAATTTTCAGGTGCTGAAATAAAAGAGTTGCAAACTAGGATATCAAACTTAACTGATAGAAATGAACAACTTGCAAATTTGCTTAAAGAAGCCAACATTACAATACCTTCAGAATATGGTGTGCCTCAGGTTATCACAAAGCCCAAGAAGTGGTCAGGAAAAATTACTCCTGAGAAGGCAGATGAAATTAATAAAATTGAATTGCAAAGTAAGTAGACCATTCACACAGAGTGAAAGATTTTTAATGCATTAATTCCATGTGCTGTCTCATTTAATATGTGCCTTCATTGCTCTGAAAGTTTGTAATTTTCATATCAATTGATTAGTATTTAATAACTATTATTTTAGAAGAAAATGAAGGAGGAGTCAAGAAGAAAACAAAATCATGTAAGGTGAGAAAGAAAAAGGGAGCAGGAAAAGTGATTATTCAAAACCAAGTGATATTCAAAAAGAAAACAGTAACTCCAGCTACAGTTCCTTCATTGCCAAATACATCAAACTTGACAATCACAAATATTCAACCAGTTCAACCTTACTACATAATTGCAAACAATATTACACCTGCAATTTCAAGCCAAGCTCCAACTGGTAAGTCTTAGAAAACATTTTAGTATGCCTTATATTTCAACTGAGAATATTTCAGTTGTGAAAAACGTCATAAGTGCACCCATATTATCAACAACAAATCAACCAAACAAAACATTTACAAATGGAATTATCTTGCCAGTGGTGCAGCCCCCAACATTACTGAATCCACCATTAATTCTAAATGCTGCACCAACTAGCAATACATTAATTGTGGTCAAAACAAATAAGACTGAACAAGCCCCAATAAAACTGGTGGACAGTGAGTCATGTATTGATGGAGCTACAAAGAAAATCGTGAAGAAAAGGCTGCCCTTACTGAAACCGAAACGCCGACCACTGAACAAACTGCCCAAGAATGATAAAGTTGCAATTCCTGCTTCACGATATGAAAATTCATTTATTTTATGGCCAGCGCCTTCACAACCAATCGTGAAGAAACGAACGAGAATCGCCAAGAAACGCCCTAAGAAAACTGATGGGAAGAAAAATGTAAAAAAAGCGAAATTGCAAAAATGCGATTCAGTAGAAAGTGAAACTGTTGAGAAAAAAGCCAGTTCAGATTACTCCATTGATGCAATATGCAAAGAAAATGATAATAAGGATGTGAATACATCCAGAAGGTGTGATAAAAATTGTGATACAAATGATAAAGAGAATTGTGAAAAGAAAGTAAATGAAAGGCAAGAGGATGTTTCAATAACAACAGCAACAACGACACCTTCTATAATTGAAACTTCAGTTTGTTTAGAAAAGCAAGTAAATTCTGATAAAATAACGGAAAAACCGAAACAATTTGAATGTAATGGAACGTCACTGGATCAGACCAAAAGCGTTAACAAATTTCAGAATTCTCTTCTATCACAATGCCATGAATCAGGCCAATCTATTGCCAATCAAAATGAGAATCAGGTACAAGAAAATGCGGTTTGTAAATCTCAACTTAACAAACCTATGACGCATTCACAATCGTCATCAGAAAATCAAATAAAATCGACAGTAGTCACTCAACAACATAATCAACAACAAATGGGACAAAATCATACTAATCCAAATTCAAACCAATTGAATCTTAAGCAAGGAAACCTGCAGAAGCAACATAATTCCATTCATACTGATTTATCTCGAAATTTAGAGCAGCATCAGCAAGTAATCAACAGACAACCAAATCAACAAGATTTGCAAATACATTCGGAATTATCGAATGATATATTCGCTTCATTGCAAGTACAAGGCAGCCAAAATCCGGAATCAACTTCGCCAACTGCGGCATTTCTCAATGCATTCCCTCTTGTTTCATCATTCACCGGAGTTAAAGTTACCGAAGTCATGGAGGATGAAAACAATGATAGTCCGCATGGGACGCCCACATTACTACAAATTGGAACTTTGGATGCAAATCATAAGCCTAATCTTAATTCTAATGCCGATAATTTGACGCCTAGTATAATGAATTTGGATAATTTCAACTTCTTCAATAGCAACTTATACAACAATTTCGATTCGATGGCTGTAACCACTGCAGCGACTTCAGGAACTAGTTCTTCTGTAACTACTGCAAAATCAACGAAGGAATCTTCTCTTAATAAACCAGGCAAAAGCTTGTTTGAAAGCGGAAATATGGAACACGTTGGACCTAATAACGACATGAAGAATTTTAGAGTGTTGAACGCTCCTCCGGAAAAGACCAGACAAGCGAAAGTATCTACGAATAATAGCAGCCAAAATAAACAATTTTATGCATCTGCAAGTCAGCAGCAACCAATTGTTTATGATAGTGGGCCGATTAACAATAATCGAACAATGATTCCGACGAACAATAGTAATCGATATAACGAATACAACACGTTCAATCCGTTTGAATTACCAAAAACTACGCAGAGTTTTGTTAAAAGTTACAATGATTCTGCGTACACAAATAGCAATTGCAATTATAATTACCAACCGAGCGAACATAATTATCAACTTTGTAAAAACTACTATGAAAGTAATAATTGCAATTTTTACAATACGAATAACGCGAGCGTTACTTCTGGGAACAGTAATACTGTACCAAATCCAGCGCAAAATAAGAAAGCAAGCAAGGAAGTTGCCAATAAATCGATGGTGAACTGGATGGCACCAGAATTTTCAACTGTACCACCCACGCTAGCAAAACCAAATAGCTACACCGATTTTAATCAAAGCAATTATCTTAACGCAAATTCGCTTTATTCTGGTGAATATCAAGCTCCTCCAGTGTCTGGTCTACCTGCACCAGCAATTGATTCTCATCAGGAGCATCAGTTTCCATGGTCACCAACAAAATTACCGCAACTTTTGGATCCGGGTCACAACTTCCCCCCGAGTACTCTACCAACTTTAGTAGGCGATTTAGCACTCGGAGGTATAGGCACCTATTCAACAACGAATCAATTATGCGATAAAAAGGCCAAACCGAAGAAACATACGCCACAGTACGAAGCAAACTTCTTATCAGTGAGCCAACTTGTTGAACCTAACAAGGACACAGTCAATGCATCGCAATCATCCCGAATAGCCCATCGAAGAAACAGTGGGAATCGTACCATCTCGAAGCTAACTCAAGCGAAACTTCCCACCAAACGACCAAATGCGAAAGATAAGGAGAAGCCGAAATATGATCTCGACTGGGGGGATGCAAAACGTAACAAAAACGTAATTACCAACTATTCAGCTGAAAGTTTAATTGGTGCTAAACAACAAAACAACTATCCGAAAACTATCCCGCCGTATTTACCGGATAATATTCTACCGTATTTTCCGCCGAATATCGACGATAACTTTGTGCAAACAAATCAAAACAACCAAAGTACGACTTTTGCTAGCAACTACAACAATACGTTTATGCCTCCTCCGCCGACCAGCTCGACATATTTACCAACGACTAATTTTATGCCCGACATGTTCGAAAATCCAATTGAAAATATATTTTCGCATTCAAATCCGGTAAAAAATATCAATATATCTGCAGGTACAAAAAAGTGCCAACAAAGAACGAAGGAAATACAATGTCCACCTGTGTTGGCAAATACAAATGGATTGAATATACAAGCAACAAAGTCGAAGAGCAAGAAAAAGGATACATTCGTTGATTTAAGCTTTTTGTCGTTGCCATCGATGAATTCTCCTTTATTGCCCGATGATTATCATGCAAACTTTTTGGCACCGCCGCCTCCACCACCATCAAATACTGCGAATCAGTTGTATTCTTCTTGTAAAAATCCGCTCTACAAACAAAATGTGGGGGCTGATTTAAGTGGCATGCTGCCTCTTCCCACAGGAAGTACTACAAGCTCTGGATTGGGACGCACAAATAGCATTCAACATAATGAACTTGCACCAGCATCAAGTTCATTAACAAATTTCAACTTGTGTGCGATTTTTCCAGAAATGAATAGGGTATGTTATAATTTTACTTGTATGCTTCTGCATTTTAATTTTACCTTTTCTAGGCAAATAATGCAGTCCCAGACGTTTTTCGAAATTATGGGAACAATTCAACAACACATAAAAATGTTAACTATTTGCCACATTTAGAATGAGACAATTTGAAATTTGTATATTGGTAAGCATATTTTACAAGTATTATGTTTGTAAAAATTGTACATAATGAATATATTTCTTGAAAATACATTTAATTGATTATAGCCAATAATTTCTTTTTAATAACAAAGTATAAATTACTTTCTGCATCAAGTTTATTAGTAAAAATATAAGTGATACTCACTCAATGAATACTTTGAATCCAATTTGACAATAAATAGAAAATAATTGTTTTTAAAGTAGCTGTTTTTCCACTGAAATTGATACATGTTAAAAAGTGTGCAGTTTTACATCATTATTACATTGAATTTATTTCACTTTAATATCTACATACACTTAATACAGAAATACTACATTATATCTGCTCCAGTTTTTCTTGAATTGTGTAGGGCTTCACTGGGTGTAAGCTTTTCATATTCGGAAGGTTGCAATGGATTATTATTCTTATCTAAACTATTAGATTTAAAATCTTCTGTAATTTTCTTTGCATAAACAACATTGAAAAGATCCTCTGCAGTGAATTCATCCTGAATAACATCTGGGGTTCTATATGATACATAGGGTTTTAATTTGCAATCCTTAAGATCTGGCACAATTAATTGTGGAATCATTTCTGGTACTTCTATGTATTTTCCATCTAGGTAGTAGCCAGTGTCTCTCACTCCTCTTTTATAAATTGGCATGTCATTAAATTGTTGGGATGCCTGTTGTTGCTTAAAAATTCTTGATCCTCGTTTATTATACAAGGGAAACTTTCGAAAATTACGTTTACCATTGCAAACTGAGCTCGTTGAGATAGTGCGCTTAATAAAAAAGCCAATTGACGACATATTAATATTAATTTCTGAACAAAATCAATGTCGTGACTTGATCCTGCTGAAATAATTGTAGGTTAAGTTCGGGAGGGAGTAATGTAACATTACTCCCTCCACGGTTGGGACAAGTTGCATTTTGCCGTTGTACTAGAATTATGACTAAAACAAAGTATAAACTTGACGAAAAATACATGCAGCACACTCAACAGATCCCTTAGGTCTTACAGGAAAGGTATTAAGCACTTATAGTTTAAATAAATATGACCAACCTCACAACTTTGGCCTATTATTGCTATACACATAGGCAATTTTAAAATATATATTTCATTTCATACATATAATTTATTTATTACATGCAGATGAACAACATTTTACTTTACTTTCACAGCATTGTTCTTTTGAACTATTATTACCATCACTTATTTTTTTCTCAAGTGTTAAAATTCTTTTTGCATGGCTTGTTTTTCCAATTCCCAATCTTGGCAGTCCACGATTAAGACCTTCCAATAATGTACATGCTTTGCATATACTTTGAGATGATCCATAGCCGCAACGCTCACATTTTGTGAGTTTAGGTAAAGTTGCTGTTTCTGCAATACTAAGTGATTCACCTAAAAAAGAAATAAGAAATATGCAATAATTATCACATCACATTTCAATACATACCTGACTGAATAATATTCATTATCACAGCAGGATCCATCTTCTCCAAATCCTTTAAGAGCACCCTAGCATGTCCTCTGTATGCATTAGGTGCAAAGACACATTCAGTTGAAAAATACACCAACTTCTGGAAGTAGGCATACATAACAATTTCTTTTTCATATGTATACTTCATAGGTTTAACTCTGGGAATGCCATCACCACTATCAGTAATAATGCTTGTACATCTCTTTAGCCTGGCCAAGTCACCTCTTAAAATATTCATCAGGACAGTTTCTGCAATATCATCTGCATTATGACCAGTTGCTAAATAATTAACTTTCAACTGCATTGCTCCTCTGTCCAAGGCTTGTCTTCTAAACACTCCACAAAAAGTACAGTTGTTTTTCTTTCCAATTGCAGCTACAATTTCATCCATAGTCCAGCCATATAGATCCTTATATGACAATATTTTCAAAGGCATCTCATAGTCATCTCTATTTTGTTTCACTGTTTCTAAACTATCATCTCTGTAACCTGTGATACCTTCATCAATGGACAGCAGTACAAGGTTTAATTTATAATCATATTTAGTATTTAACTTCTTTAAAACATATGCTAAAACAGTGGAGTCCTTTCCTCCAGAGGCTGCAATAGCTACAGTACTACCAGGCAAAAACATGTTTGCTCTAGTTATTGTGAAATGTATTTCATTTTCAAATGCTTCAAAAAAACACTCTTTACAAAGAGTGTCCCCAGTTTTTGGCCGCTGTAAGAAAAAGAATATAATCTAATATGTAAATAAATAGTCACTCATACCTTTAATATAGCAGTTCGCCCACAATTTTTGGTACACAGTTTCATGACTCAAAGATGCCAAACAAATTGACGGCCAAGTGTTGATTATAAACTGGTGTATTATCTACAAAATGTATGTGTTATTTTCGGGAAAGAAACATTAACCACCAGGCACGATGGTCTAGGTTGTGAAATAATAGTAGGAGATATCATGACCTTCAAAAGTTTACAAGGTCAAGCAGCCATAAATTTCTTATCTTGTGAGCAGAGACAAATTGTTATTGTACCGGTTATGAGTAAACAAACTAGTAGCAGAGACTGCTAGTTGTAATAAATCATATAGAAAACCCACTGTAAACTCGTGGTGTTAATTAAACGTATTAAACGTAATGTACTGACTCTTACTACAGGGCTACGTTCAGAAACTAAGAGTGACGGTGAAGAATGACTCTTGTCACGTGACTATCACATCACCCTGCTTTTCTGAACGATTTAGGGTGACTCTACCATAAGTCATCCATTAATACACAAATTATTTTACTCATTTTGCATTTACTGTGTTTACTTGCACNTAAATTTCAACTGATCGTTTCGATTGATTTCTAGCAATCACCCGCCATTTCTTGCAATATCCTTAGTGCGCATGTCGAGTGATTCTTCACCGAGTGCAGAAGCAGGTTGATGTAGGGTGATCCAGGGTGATCAACTGGCCGTTCAGAAAGATAGAGTGATACTCACTCGTGTAACTCAGTTAACATTTCTGAACGCCTCAGTGAGGGTAAGAGTCACCCAAGTGTCACCCGGGTGACCATTCTGAACGCACTCCAGGGTTTAGTGTAAACTCTAATAAAGTGAAGCAGTGAAGAAATCGAAAAGGCGACGTTTGAGAAATGGAGATCTACATGTTGACTTGAGGTATTGTTCATTTAAAATATTACTGTACTGTATTATTAACAATAGCATCAACTTGAATAATGGATATTAAACCATTTTCATACGAATGAATTCAGAGCAATTACTGAAAGAACCTCAAGCCAAAAAGGACATATTGAAATCTTAATCACCAGGTATTATGCAAAATCAGTTATATATATAGTTTATAACTATTCTTGGGATTTTTACTATATGTTTGTGTAACCAAATGATCAGATATCTTGTTTTAGATTCAAATGATACTGTGCAAACAATTATTACATAAAAATGTAATTTTTTGTAGGTAATGGATCAATGTAGTTCTTTCACTGAAATATGAATCATTTACTCTGCACTCCAATTGTAATTATATGTGAGTAACCTTATCTTTTCTACAACTTTAGTATTATTTTATGAATTGTAATGCAACATATTTTGGGGTACATAGCACACTCACATTTTTTAACTACAACAGACTAAAATTTGTTTAATACATGGTGTATTTCCACCATGGTTTAATAGTGCGAGGACATGGACAGGCTGTGTCAACCTTGGAGCATTGACTATGAAAAATAATTTGCCTGTACCTTATTAACAAATTAAGTTACTTATCTTTTTTGTTATTTCTGGTTGTTTTTAACAAATGATTATTAATTTTCTCTAATTTTTTAATCATTTAATTTAATGGTCATTTAATTTTTCGTATATTACCAGCGGCACCTCGTGTCTAGTAGCCAAAGTTTATCATACTCGAGTATTGTTTAACACCAGGGAGTAAAGTAATATTTTACTCCCGCCATGATTACTTGCTGAAACCAGCTGGCGGGCTTCAATTGACGAAGATTAACATAACATAAATGCCCGAGATACATAAGCAATTTGATGCAATTTTTCTAAATCATTTTATTTGATTATCTTTAAATGTTGCAACCAGGGAGTAAAGCACCACTTTACTCCCGTCATTTTTACTTGTCAATCTAATTTTCTTTCATGCCACGCAACTGTGGTGGCGCTAGCATCGAAATATTTTTTGGTTATTTTGTCGCAGGCTTGCTGCAAATTTGACTCACTCTTCAAAGAAGAGTTTTCACTACAAATTTTGTTGTTGTATTTTGTCAACATTTTCATCTTGTATGTTCAATATGTGAACACATGTCTTATTATTCTTATTTTTGCAGAATCTACCAGTATGGCTGGAGTAGCCATTGCATCATGTAGGCACTTTGGGCAGTGTTAGACATTGTGCAGCAAATATGAAGGTATTTTGTAAACAATATATTTTTGTAAATTCAATATGTGAACATATGTCTTATTATTTTTTTTTAGTATCCGCGAGTATGGCTGGAGTCGCCATTACGTGATGGTGGAATTTTAGGCGGCAGTGTTAGACATTGTGCAGTAAAATGAAGGTATTTTGTAAACAATTTATTATTGTACATTCAATATGTGAACAATTGTCTTATTATTTTTATTTGTAGAGTATCGGCGAGTATGGTTGGAGTCGCCATTACATGATGGAGTAATTTTATGCAGCAATGGATATTATACACCCAATATGAAGGTATTTTGTAAACAAAAATATTTTTGTACATCCAATATGTGAACAAATGTCTAATTATTTTTATTTTTAGAGTATCGGCGGGTATGACTGGAGTCACCATTACATGATGATGGAGTCTTTGGCAGTGTTAGACATTGTGCAGTAAAATGAAGGTATTTTGTAAACAATTTATTATTGTACATACAATATGTGAACAATTGTCTTATTATTTTTATTTGTAGAATATCGGCGAGTATGGTTGGAGTCGCCATTACATGATGGAGTAATTTTATGCAGCGATGGATATTGTACACCCAATATGAAGGTATTTTGTAAATGAAAATATTTTTGTACATCCAATATGTGAACAAATGTCTTATTATTTTTATTTTTAGAGTATCGGCGGGTATGTCTGGAATCGCCATTACATGATGATGGAATCTTTGGCAGTGTTAGACATTGTGCAGTAAATATGAAGGTATTTTGTAAACAATTTATTATTGTGCATTCAATATGTATAAAATTGCCTTACTATTTTTATTTTTAGAGAATCGGTGAGTATCGCTGGAGTCGCCATTACATGATGGAGGAATTTTAGGCGGTGTTAGACATTGCTCGGTAAATATGAAGGTATTTTGTAAACAATTTATTTTTGTACATTCATTATGTGAACAAATGTCTTATTATTATTAGAGTATCGGCGAGTATGGCTGGAGTCGCCATTACATGATGGTAGAATCTTTGGTAGTGTTAGACATTGTTCAGCAAATATGAAGGTATTTTGTAAACAATTTATTATTGTACATTGATTATGAGAATAATTGTCTTATTATTTTTATTTTTCGAGAATCGGCGAATACGGTTGGAGTCGCCATTACATTATGAAGGAATTTTAAATAGCGTTAGACATTGTGTAGCAAATTTGAAGGTATTTTGTAAACAATTTATTATTGTACACTCAATATGTGAACAAGTGTCTTATCATTTTTATTTTTAGAATATCTGTGCAGTCACCATTGTATATTGGAGGAACTTGTGGCAGCGTGGGACATTTCCATGCAATTATTAAGGTATTTTGAAAACCATTTAATCTTGTACGTTCAATGTGTGAACACATGTCTTATTATTTTTATTTTTGCAGAATCTGCGAGTATGGCTGAAGTCGCCATTGTACATTGGAGGAACTTGTGGAAGCGTGGGACATTGCGCTGCCATTATTAAGGTATTTTGTAAACAATTTAATCATGCACGTTCAATATCTGAACACCTTTCTTATTATTTTTATTTTTGCAGAATCTGCGAATAAGGTTGCAGTCGCCATTGTATATTGGAGGAACTTGTGAACGCGTGGGACATTTCGCTGCCATTATTAAGGTATTTTGTGAACAATTTAATTTTGTACATTCAATATGTAAGCACATGTGTTATAATTTTTATTTTTGCAGAGTCTGCCAGTGTGGCTATCGTC
>JARJDZ010005460.1:0-12781 GCA_030264555.1 Aleochara sp. GC000083 | reverse complement strand
TGCTGCAGAGCTTTTCCTATTTTGCCGCCCCCATTTTGCAAGACATCAAAGTCGCCCTTGCTTAGTATGAATTCACTCAGAATCTATCATCAAGGATGATTCCTTGACATGTTTCTATAAAGCTACCATAGATGTCACCACTTCAACAACAAAAACTTTAGAATTTTCCTTTAAAATGCCATAAAAATACCATCTGTGTACATTTTGGGGTGCAACCATCATGACACCTCGAAATTATGGCGTTCAAATGTATCATTTTCATTTCGTTTCGTTTTTCAGGTGCGTTTCAAGAAGGGGGTGCTGACAGACGAGTCACATGTGTTGCCTATATTCATGGGTGGCTTTCACCCCGCCTGACCACATGTCCACCCCCTTCCAGGGTTCACAGCGTGGTACAATAATGGGCGCCAACACCTATTGTCTAATCTTCTGTGTTTCACATGTATCAGCGCGGCCATTGTTGGTAAAAACGTGTAATATCACGCTTTGTCATCCATTTGCTTGGTGAATATGCGGTCGTTTATCCCACCACCAACTCCACCGAATGTCAACGGAAAATTCTAATGACGTTGCGATTTGAAATGACAGTTACGTGCGGCAACACCGCTTTCATCCTCAAAAACAGTGTTGCCATTCGATAAAAGTACTTTACAGCTGTTTTTATGACGAAATTTTAATGGGAACACCCCGTAATTATTGAACGGAGGGTTTTTATTTATTTTTACGATTATTTCAACGTTCGAATTCGATGATTGCACTTGCACGCATGTGCAATTAATTCATGCGTGCACTGTGCGCGCTCGAAATTTATGCTTTTTTGCGTCCGGCTTTTGTTCGGGCGGTTTTTTAATTACCATTGTTTTAGTGTCAACGGACTTAATTGGATTTGAAGTATTTCACCTATTTCACCCCCAAACCACCTCATTTTCCACCCCAACCCTCTATTATTATAGTTCCAATACCCACCGATAGAGACAATAGATGTCACCACTTTCGTTTTTTTCGCTGTTTGGTTGGTTGCATTATGTTCGAAATTAAAAATGTTTACTGTGCGCGAAATTGCGAATGCAAGATGCACCTGCAGAACTGAATAGGCCGCTTGATTATTTCGCATTCAAATATTGTTCGTATTGATGATATTCATCATGACCGCCGCCGCCACCCCCCCAACACCAACCGTTGGCGGCGCTGAATGCGCGTGTTGTTTTGCGTTTTATTGTTAATTTCAATAAATTACAACTACTGTGAGCGCGCCGCCGCCGATTGCTGAATTCAATCTGATCAAAAGAGTTTTCAATTGAAAATCATCAATTGTGTACGACACCCGCGACCAACACACACACTCACAGGTCTCGTATTTGGCGCAGAAACGATGAATGCAAACTAAATGAGTGTGTGTGGAATGCAGGCAACCAAATACGCACACGTTTTCCGCACGTCACGCGCGCACAATAATAATTTAAATGAAAATATAATGAATCGTATGGAATATAGAAATTGTGCCCGATCCATTGCTCCCAGATTAAATTCTGGGAAATAAGCGTTAAACATTTATCCCAGAAAATCCTGGAAAATTTCATTGTCTGGGGTTCCCCTGATTCATGATAGTTTCTTGGAATTTAAACATTGGATTATTTTATTACATTTTTTAGGATTATATTTTCATTTTAATAGGAGTTATTCCCAGAATGTTACGCCACTGGTCGATCCTATAATGATTTTGAATTTTTTGTATGGGTTTACATTTTTGTTTATATTTCAAAAACTAAATTACTGATCAATTTCGTTTAGGCTCATTTTGTAGATAATTAAATTTCCTATAAATTAGTGTATTGGTTTATTCCAGGCAAACCGGAAGTGCTTGTTTCCGAGCCTTGAAATTGAATGATAAATTTGAAATTTCTCATTTCATAACTACCTTAAACTTTTGCTTATATCATAAAAACTATAAAAGATACGAGGACGGGGTTTGAATTTCTACATAGCTGATTAAATTCCCCATAATTTGATGTATAACACCTCCTATAAATATTATAGCACATAAGTAAAATCTACGACCGAAACTTTAAAAAAAGTTTTGCTTCGTTGATGGGGAAACCAAAAATGGTATAAAAGTTAGACACCCATTGATCTCATTGATGGGTGGCACGTCTGCGTTCAGCAGTTTGTTATCAACGAAGCCATCATTATCATCACCAGCGTCATCACATAGGTGCTGGTGGTGGTTGGTGGCAGTGGCGGCGGTTGCGGAGGCGGCGGTTTCGACGGGGTTCTTCAGCGACCTCGTGCCACCATTCAGCGAGTGCGGTGCGGCGTGCGCTCGCACGGTGCGACGGGCGTATTGTCTTGGATATTTCAGGATAGTCGTTCAATGCAGGTTAATTGACAGCGAGACAATGCGCGGCCGGATAACAAAGAGCGCGAACGCGGCGAGCGCTCACTGTGCACCGACCGACTCCTCGATGGGCCGATGCTGGTGGCAGCAGTGGCGGAGGTGGCGGAGGTGGTGGTGGTGGTGCTTCGGCCATTGTGTAATAATTTGAGAGTGCACGATGACATATAGAGAGAGGCTCCCTTTCCCAGTAAACAATGCAACACCATCGGGGCCGCGCATTACAATACAACGCGCATTCAATGACTTCGTGGATGTGAGCGCGCTCGCTGGCGAATTTCTGCGGATGGAAGGTTCACAATCGAGACCGAAAATTGACGAACAACTCGGCGCATCGGGCGGCGCAAGCCTGGAGGAAGCAGGAGGGTTTCGTACATGAATGTGCATCATCATGTCCACGTCATAATGTCGATAATTTCGCTTCCTTTTTGCGCACTTCTTATTCTTTCGTTGACAGTTCCATTTCAAGTTTGCCAACAGCCACATGAGAAGTTTAAAACTGCGTTGTACATAATAATTTTGTTGATAGGTCTGACATTGGCTGATCTAGATTTGCAATTTACAATTTACGCTACAAACTTTTCTTTCAAAATTTTTGAAGTGAAAACTTCTTTAGGCGCGCTGTACTAAAAAATTATGGGGAGTGAATTGAACTGATATGTAACGCTCGGAATGAAACGCTCTTTCGGGTAAACTCGGTTTGAGATGAGNTTAGGCGCGCTGTACTAAAAAATTATGGGGAGTGAATTGAACTGATATGTAACGCTCGGAATGAAACGCTCTTTCGGGTAAAGTCGGTTTGAGATGAGCGAGAGAGATCATGATGTATCTGTCACATTCAGGGCTAGATTTGATTATATTGAAAAAAAAAAACGATGAAATCCCAACAAAATAAAAATAGAGAACAATTGACGAAGTTAATTTTAGATATTTAGCCAATTTTCAATCACGAATTTCATATTTTAATCACCATAAACCGATTCTTTCACTTTAAAAGTAGGATACATATGTCTTGTGAACAAGCAAATTTTCCGCTATACATAATCTATAGACAATTGTTAATGTAATTACTTTGTAATTATGAAAACAAATTATATTTCATATAAAATAGCTTTGATAAAGTTTTCACTTCTACCGTGTGGTCTTAAGCACACATTTGGTTTTTTTTCTTAACTGAAATCATATAATGTTAAGTTTATTTCATATAATTGTTTAATTTATATGAGGTTATAATTAGAAATAGTTTTCAGACCATTAATAAATACACATGTAAACTGTAATAGAGCCACTCGACTCTTGGTGGCGAGGAAGTGAATTTGAGAAACTTGTTCCGCCCACATTCTCGATTATAATTTAGGTAGTTGAACCAAATAATAAGCAAACGACTATGAAACTAAATAGTGAACAAAACCACAAGCAGCTCTAGGTTACTCCGTAAGCCACTTCGTACTTCATTCATTAGTGAGTAATTAATTACCAGTTATCGACGCAGCTATTTAATAAGCATTACAATTTTCCCAAAACTCATCTGCTGTGTATAATTAGAATGTTATTTTGGTAAATAAACTGTATTTTCATTGAATATCCTAGTTGGATTTATTATTTATAATTCATGTAGGCAGCATTAACAATAGGGCATAATTTTTCATGTTACAAATTTGTTATAATGAAGTTGTGGAATATAGCGCATTATCAACAGGGCATTGTCAAAGGAATAGTTAAATAAGTGGACTGTTTTAATAAAATCAAAGCTTTTTCATTGCGCTTCTTAAATGCATATATTTTAGTTCGGGTGTTATCATTTTACAATTTAGTATTTGCTTTTATCCGATGTTTGATTTACTCGAGTTTACACATTTGAGCATTAGATGTTTCTCTTATAAAGTGTAGAAGCTGGATTTATGACAATTATTTAGATTTTCTGACAAAATGTTTTAAATACCATATTTGTGTTCAACATATCACATATGCAAAATGCATTTTTATGGTCATAATTATTGGAGGCCAACAATTTATCATAAAACTGAGAATAAACTTCAGATCACCCCTATCGAATATTATAATATAGCTACAAATAATAATTCATATAAAAAGCTTAGGAAATCACTGAAGTTGTCAATAGTAAGAAGGATTAACCGGTTCAAGATCAAACTATCCGAATGGCATTAAATTTTATACGATGGAATTCTAATAGAATAGTTTAATTTAGAACCAGTTTACTCCTCTACTGACAACAAACAAACAAATTAACAAAAGTTGACAGAAGTAAAGAGAATTTACCGGTTCTTGATTGAGCCACCCAATCCCAACTTCATCAAATATGATCCAAATCGATTTGGAGAGAGTTTGATGAAATTCGGGTGGTTCAGTTTGATTTAGTACCAGTAGATATACGGTACTGACAATAAATCAACAAATGATTAAATAGCAACAATAAATTTTACAAAAAGTTTCAGTTTACTGCCACCAATTAATTTGTCAAATATAACTTCGTAACATAAAATGAGTATAGGACTAAAGATAAAATGAAATGACCGTATTTCAAATACATTCTCCAAATTCTTCCTGATCACACCTTTCTTTGATGAAATAACCGGATAAACATTCCATACACCACTCCTTGTTGAGCCACCTCTTGAAACCGTAAACCTATGGCGAACAAACGACAGAGTGAAAGTGAATCTTCTACTTGTTATCCATCAGAAGGAAGAGCTCACAGAGAATAAACAAGTACAGTAAGCACAGAGAGCAATTGTTCAAACTGAATAGAGAAACAAAAAGCTCACCATGTCATCATCCCAAATCCGATGCCAGTCGTAAACTATGAAAACGTATTTGTATTCAAAACCTCGACTCGGGATGCAGAAATCCAAGGAAATTGAGCAGACTTCGTTGCTGGTTAGCCTATTTGAGCCTTGCGGGTCGAGGGTTCATGTTGCGCACAGTTTCCAAATAATGAGCAAGTTTGGAAATCGCAAGCCAACGTGATTAGTGGTTGTGGTCTTCGAATATATTTTATCCTTGGAAGCAGCTTGCTTGTTAGAAATCTGACAGCATTACAAATGTACTTCGAAGATTTTAATGCCATTCGTTCTTGAGTAATAGTGTTGGAATTAAAATATTGATTTTTGAAAATCAATTATGATGCTTGGTGAATTTCGATAGAAGGAAATTTCGTTCTAGAAAACGAAGAAACATTAAATACATGTTAAAATATCAGAGATTTTAAAATTCGAGAAGTTATTAAAGTTTTGAACTTCTTTTCGAAAATTTGACTGGTACTGATGTTCGAGTACCAATAATAATAATAAAACATATTATTGAAATATTGACAAATATTGCATCATTTATTTAAGGATGTTACCAAACAAAGATTTCAATTTTAACTTATAAATATTCATACGATTTCCTTGAATTGAAGAGGCTGAATATTAAAATTACAAAACAAGTATAACTAATAATAATCATTTCTAATTATAATCATTAGATATTTCTTTATCATTTGAATATCGGTTTGAATAGGCGTTTAAAAGAAAGGAATGCAAAAAATAAATTTATTTTCTGTGATTTCAAAAAATCGGCAATGATTTACAAAAATGTATCCGTTTGTATGTTTTAAACTAGAATAATTTCTATTGCAAACAATGAACAACAATGAGGTTGTGACTTAATCATATGGAACGAAGTTAAACATCAAAAATAATATCCAGAGTTAGAAAATAAGTAATTAAAACTAAAAAAAACTTCTAAAACCTGCATTCCCTGCAAACAAGTTTTTAATTATATGAAGCATTATGATGGTACAATGTATGTAGTTTCAGGCTGCCATTTTCATTTTGAGTGGAAACTATTCTACTTTTTTAATTAGCCATTTTCCTTCGATGGAACAAAGGCTGGAATATTGCAGCGCTGAATTCATATGCGTATTCACAAGCCACCAACTTCATACCGGATTGAGAGTAAAATTCAGAGAGGTAAAAGTACAAAGGGTTCTTCCTCTTGACGTGCTCAGTGAGCGTTTTGGCTCTTTTTAGATTGAATTCTATAGGAGGACAAAAATCCGAGGAGTGCTTCATGAGAGTGCTGCAAATTACTCGCACACACAATGTTATTATTATTTTAATTATTGTTGTTAGCTTTGAGTTAAATCAAATCTCTCGACAAGACCTTCAACATTTGATAAGCGAATACTCATAATTAAATTTTATTGTTCTTAAATAGGATTGAAATGTATTCATTTAATTATTTTTTGTGGCATTTTACAGGTTATCCACATGCTTTACTAGTATTCCAAATTGAAAATTTCCCAGAATGCATTTTATTTCAATTCCAACTAAAAGAAATACTCGTGAAATAAACACTTAGATTTCGTCAAATATCCTTATTGTAACATCACATAAAATATTCTAGATCTCTTCAAATGATATTTCCGAAAGTATAGGGTGCAACAAATGTTTGTAACTTTCAATCAAGTTAGCAACAATTGTAAATTAATTTTCGCAAATATAATTGTAAAATACAAACTTTAATTAGAAAAGGTTATTGTTATATGCCAAACAGATTAGTGCCACCCTTTGTTAAATAATAATTCGATTTTCTGATAGATAAATTAATTCTTGTACATAACATCAAAATGTTGGTATTATTAATACATTAATAATTATTAATTAGTTTATAATACTATTTAAATCAACTGACAAAATAGAATTTCATGTAATGCTTTTTGAATTTCAAAAGAAAATTTCTGAATTAAATTTCCTGAATCCGAGTTATATTGCACAAAATGCTATTTTATTTCAAATCTGAATTATATTACTTCATTTTTAAAATTCGATTTAAAAGTTTCTTAGTTAGAAATGCAAAAATGAAAAAATTCATTAGGGAAATGAAATTGGTTTTTAATTTTGCATTTTGATCATTACTGTATATTATTATATTAATATAATAAAATTCTTCAATGATCTCTGCTATTAATAACAATAGATGAAAAGATGAAAGGGTTAGGACAATGTGCCAAATGCAGACATAAACAAATAGGCTGCATATTTGTGTTTTTGATTCATGCGGGGCGAATGAAAATACAAGCCAGCGCCAAACAAAGCCGGGAAATAATCACAAAACTCGGAAGCAGCAGTAGTCGCGGCTTTGGGAAAAGAGGAAACTGAATTATTTTGCTGGATGCTGGGCTGCGTGTAATGGGATTTGGGAATTGGGTTTATTAAAAACTTGCGTAAAGTACACTTTGTCCGCGTCGCAAACCGCCACCCACGCGCAATAACGTAAAAGAATAAATAACGTTGACAACAAATTAAAAATTATTTTTTATGCGGCCGACTATCAATTTTCCGGTTTTCATGGGGCGAAATTTATTCCACCATTCATCAGAGATTACGTTTTTCCAGTTGTATTTATTAAGCAATTTCAGTTTGATATTTCATTCAAACGAGTAATTTTATTGGCATTGGAATAAATTTTAATTGTTTATGTTTTCTCATTGTCTGTAACAATTAAGATAAAACTGGATGGATTTATTGTTTTTATTATAGTAATTGTTTGATTAATTGTTTTTTTTTTGTGATTGACATTAAAATATGAAATGTTATGAGATGAATGTTAAAAAAGTTTAGTTTTGTCTTGTGGCATTTTTTACTATCAAAATTGGATTCATCCAAAATGGATTCATCAATAATGTTTATAATAATTAATTGTTTATGCTTTCTAATAATTATGATAAAATTTGGTAAATAAAAATGTTTCTTAGAAAAAAATCTTATGTATTTAAGTTTTGTGGCATTGGGTTTTTTCGATTTTTTTACCTATATAAAAATATAATTTTGTTAACATATGATTTTTTAATAAAATATGGTAAATAATATAAATAATTGCATAATATTCATTTCACTTTATTACAAAGTAAAATTACTTTGATATTTACAATTAATTCCCTAAACGGACGTTTGTCGTTATTAACATTCAAGTAGTCTAAAATTTGGTTTTTCATTAAATTACTTTCAGCAAAAACAAAGTTTCTAAAATAATTACAGTTGGCAAATAATCTGCCAAAAACGAACGACGCAAATCGAAGTTTAATTTCCGTAAGTGAATCAAAACCTCTTGAACAAACTTTTAATGCTTCACAAAAATGTTGTTAGGTAATTACTTTTTTTATTAATTCTCTTAAAATACTGCCTGGATTTTACAGGAAATCGTAGCTTTATAATAAAGCTTAGAACTTCTTCGCAAACGAATAAATAACAGCAGATTTGCTGGAAATCCGTGGGCGAACTCGAATGTAAATTTCTGCAAGGAAATTGAACGCTCTTACGGCAACTTTTACTTTCCTTTGATTTCCCGTGCGCGCGTAACGTGCTAACGCCTTCTCAGTCGACTGTTCCTTCTTCGACCTCCTTTCAACAACTCCATATCTATTTTTCCGCAAAGTTTTTGCACGTGTGCGCGCGTGGCCAGAGGCCCGTCCGTAATGCCACTACGTGATTGGAATCAACTAGATTTTTCTCCCTGTTTCGGCCGAGGAATCGTCAGCCAGGGCAGATTGTTGATTACGGCCAACTTATCCCACTCTCGAATATGTCTGATGAATTTTAAACGTGCTTATCCTCGGCCGGATCCCGGTGACCAGACGTTATCCGACGTGCACGTTTGCCGCGCACGTGGCCTTATTATTTAATACATTTACTGGCCGGGAAGGTATTAAAAGGGCGTTATCACTAATCTTCAGACGTGCAAAAAAGGAGCAATAAGTAATAACTCTCTTATAAGCTCAAATAGACTCTCATATTTTCCGAGATGGGCTGGATGGTAAGTAAAGTAGGATAATGTCTATGCGCCAAGTCAATAAAAGTTGCCATAGTACATAATCTCACTTCATTGTCGCACGGATTTGCAGCATCTAGTTCGGGGATGTGTGAAGGTTTACGATTAGGAAAATATGAGAGGGTAGCATTTAATTATCTGCTTCGGTGGGCGAAACATAATTTCACGCCATAATGCACATGTTTAAGAGGTTGTCTGGTTTTAGTTGTGGAGTGGCTATTATATACAAAGGAATATATAACAACAAGTGCTTGACAAAATAATTATAGACATCATCAGAATTTTCACATAATGACTCAATTACATAAATATCCTTAATTTCTCCCAAGGCAATGAAACCACGTTGATTTGAAAGGAAATTTGGAATTATTTGAATGCAACTCCAACATGTACAAATTAAAACCATTTTTATCAAACTGAAAATTAATTTAATTAAATTAATTATTATACATTATAATATATTTTATATATTATATTATATTAATAATTTATTCTTGAAAATCTTTTTAATTCGAAACATAATTAATGAAGTTCCCTAAATGCGTTTCCAGAAAGTTGATTTTGGTACCATTAGTTATGTTAAACTATTTTAAACTATTTTTCCATGCAGGTATTCTTGTCTTTTCTAGTATCACAGAATGTTAATAAAATATGAATGATACAGTCACCAATCATTCAGATTGTCAAAACTCATATTTTTCCTCGATGTTCTGCTTTTATATTCAAATTGATAAAAGCACTTATCTTATCATATAATACAATTAACAATAGTTTATTATGCAAATCTTTAATTTTAAAGATGCATGAAAAATGTTTGCATTTGCTAGGTATTATGTCAAACAGTTATTAATGTTCTAATTGTAAATTCGATATTTGTTTTGAGTTACTATCTATCATATATTTATAGTTTATTATTTGTTAGATAAAAATTGCACTACAATTTTAAAAACCATTTTTTCTTGTAACTTTATATCCATGATGTAATAGTATTGTCTAATATACTAAAGTTTCATATGTTGTATGCTCTGTTTGGTTTTCAATTGTCAATTTAGTAATTGTTGTCCTTTTTCATTTCCAAGTTTTTGAATCTTTAAAAGCGGCTTGGATGTTTTGTTTTTAATTATGTCGAATTCTATTTTAATTTTATTTTCCATGCAGATCTTCACAAAGCTCTATGTATTATTGCATTTTGAAATAATGCACTTTAGTATTCATTAGAATGAAAATAATTATTTACATTACAAGCTGAGAAAGCTCACTTTTTGGTCTGAGGTGTTTCCGAGGACCTGAAAGATGCTTTCGCAGCGAGTAATTCATCCCTCACCATTTCACAGCCGAAAAATGAAGAAGTAATTATGATAAAATTACTATAAGCTCACTTTTTGTCAAAGTTGCTATGGTTGCAATACTATTCATTTTAAAATGATTGCGATTTGTCAAATAGTGTCGAAATGAATTGCATTCAAAAAGCTGCAGAAATATAGCTATATAGTTTGCTACATAAAAT
This sequence comes from Aleochara sp. GC000083, assembly GCA_030264555.1. Lineage (NCBI taxonomy): Eukaryota > Metazoa > Arthropoda > Insecta > Coleoptera > Staphylinidae > Aleochara > Aleochara sp. GC000083. The sequence goes on along the minus strand of JARJDZ010005460.1, from coordinate 2,048 downwards.
CAAATAAAATCCGATATATTCAAGCGTTTTCAATCAAAATATCTAATTAATGCTATTCAATTAATCCTTTACTGTCAATTTCGACTTTCGCATTTCAAGTCCCTTATTAAGACAGAAATTGACATTTTCATAGAGGGGAGAATGAAAAATAATTTTGATATAATTACTTTATTGTATCGAACGGTTCAAACATATTTCTTATGTTTATACTTAGAAAATTAATAATATGTATTCATGAATATATTTTTGTGAAATTATTGTAAATTTCCAATCCTTTATTATTGCTGTGATACATTACAAAATATTGCATGCCCACATATCTTACGTATTATTTAATGAAAGATTAACCTATTTTTTTGGTTAAATTATAAATTGACCTTTTGAACTTTTTACATTAGTTGGTTCATAATTATTTTACTTTTTTTGAACTTGGATTTATATCGTCTTATTATAATTTTTGTTATTTAATAATACTATTCATTTTGTTTACTTAAGTTTCATATGATGAAAATTATTGTATTTATCCGTTCTTTGCATACTGTTATATACATACATATATTGTATATAGCCTTACAAATACATTTATTATTATTTATTATTATATATTGCCCAAGAGTTCTGAAATTTGTTGTCCCATTGGGACACATCTTCCATAATGTTTTATTTTTCGTTGAAGTTACAAGGATTAGTTAATTTATTTAAGAGAAGTTAATCTTTAATTTTGCCTCTGTTTTAATTCATTTTGTAATACGTTTAATTCAGTATTTGTTTAATTCGACAGATGTGAAAACAATGACTTTGGAATATATTTAAGTACAAATTCCGCTTTACATTTTATTTGTAGTAAACTATTTTATATAAAATATAACAAAAAAATATAATACTAGAATGGAAGTGACAAGAATATTCAAGATGTTAAAGAACATTCCATGAAAAAATCCTAAAACACCCGACTTACCCTTTTCCAAGCCGCTTAACTCGTTCTCGCATCGACGAGTTCACAACTTAATGCGTACAACAACAGATGCAGCAGGTACTCACCTGAAACAAGCAAAATAAAGTTAATTAACATCAAACATTTGCGAGAAAAAAGTAACAAGTAAACACCCTCCACCTCCCATCTCTCAGTGCTCGTCGGTGTAATTATCGCGAACTTAATTGTTTTGCAGTAACGCGCAAAATATTTATTTTAATTAAATTAACACTTAGCAGCCAGACGGATGCGAAAATGCAATTAGTCTACGACGCACAACGGCTCCCGATTGTAAATAATGAAGATTTCACGGGCATTGTATCATCAATATTTATCATCCGAGAGGAATTCAAAGGGATGGATTAATTTATCAAGCCGCAAATTAATACGGAACAAAGACTAAGCGAGCCTACGAGAGAAACGAGTTTGCCATCATCCATTGCGGAATACGAGTGTAATTGTAAATCAGCAACGTTAGCTGGCGGCAGGCGACTTCTTTGTGCGGAGGTGTTTGCCAAAATTGCCGCCGTCGCCGTCGTCGTTATGTATGAGACGCTTCGAACTTATGTTGACAAAGATTAACTAACTTGTCTGCGGATGTGGGGCCACAATGCCGAAAATGCTGCGAACAGATTAGGAATGAGAGATTACTCTCGTAGGCTGGATGTCGAGCACAATATTCGGTTATGGAAATCGGGCGAGATGGCGAAATGCGCTCCGATGGGCAAAGGCCGAGCGCAATTTCTAACGGAATTATTACGCGAATTATTGCGAACCGTCGTTCGTTCGTTAGCTGGATGGATTTCAAAGGTGGCCGGATTGCTGAAAGGGCGTTTATTTGCGTCGTCGTCGCGTTAGTTACAAATTGCAATTTGCTGACAGTTGTTTGATTTTCCTATTTTGGGGAACATTTCATACATAACCCGTCCAATTCCGAGAATTGCTAGTTTTGCATAAGGGTTCCCACTAATCATGTATGATATTAATTTTGTGTGTATGTTTGTATGTATAACGATGCCAAGGATGGCTACATATTTTCAATAAATTATGTCATTTTGAAATGCATATATTCCTA
>JARJDZ010005457.1:0-15851 GCA_030264555.1 Aleochara sp. GC000083 | reverse complement strand
CGTTCGAAGAAAAAAATTGAAAAAAAAGTTTGTAGCGTAAAAAACGATATGAAATTCTTAAAATCACTCGAGTTTTCAAAAATTTTCATATCTCCGGAACTAATGGACCGATTTGGATGATTCAAAGGGCATTTATAGTATTTTGATGAAAAAATAACATTGGTCATAGTCCCGAGTCTGTGGGAGATTCCAGAAATACCCGTACTTGCAGAATATACCCATAATAACATCCATTATTTCTTCTTAAACATTATTGAAGCAGTAAACCATTAGGTTGTTAGTTATTAGCAGCGATTTATACGAGATTAGTCGTAGACGAAATTGTAAATTATTATCAAGTTCTTGCCCGGTACGATCACGTCGCGAATATGTGGCAGGGCACCTACATATATGGCAATACGGGGCACGCAGCCTCGCGAATTGAACTAGTTTTATTTATTTATCTCGGGCACAACTGCGCGACGTAAGTGCATCGGGAGCGCCGATGCGGCCGGCGGGATTTTTGCCGTCTGGGGCGCATGTGAATTGTGCGAAAATCGGGGCCCGCCAATAATGGTTAGAGCTATCATCATCATTACGCCGCGCGCCGGCTTGATTTATGGCGCGCGCGTTTCGCCGATATCGCGATGCACGTTCGCACCATGCGGCGCAATTTGATTCGCATCGATGCCGCCAACCGCCGCCACCGCGTGCACCGAACATTATAGCACATTTATTATTTTTGTGCAAATACGCGCCGCGCGGCCGCATTGTTTTTGTTTTGGTGGGCGCGCGAACGCGGCGAGGGAAATAATTGCACGTACGCACATCGTGCAAGCGCGAAATTCATTAAGGCCGCGTTTGCGAATATGCCCCCTATTCCAGCAACGACATATTTCCAGCGCGGATTATTTCCAGAACAAGATTTATGATTTTCTCCACTGATGGCGCATGATGCGTCGGTGCGATTCGCGTGGACCACCGGAGTGCGCAAATTACTGCGCCAAAAACAAGAAAAAGACGCAGATTCTGCACGATCTGATTTTTTAACAATACTCGTTATTTCAGTTGAGTGCAAAATGTTAAATTGAACCTTCGATCGAAAAATTAGTCGAACGAATATTTTGCAATTTTGCAAAATTCCAAATGACCTACTAATACCTCGCAAAAAAGTTCAAGCCAGCGAATTATTTTAACACAAAAACCAAAATTTTCAGATCCATTAAGAGCAACATTTGGGTACATACCTGGTGATCGCACCTTCTGCGTGTCTCCGGACAAGATGGCGTTGACCTTCTGCATTCTGGGCCTCATCTTCTTGGCTGCCGTCATCGTCGCCGCTTTCGCCCTCTACAAAGCCCGTCGATCTGGAGCCACGATGCCCTACTACACTCGAAGCCTCTTCTCCAGCAGCAGTGGTTCCGGAGGAGGTTCAGCATACGGCAGCAAACTGCTCCTGCAGGATAGTCCCTGTATGGGCCAATCTTCAGCGAGCATGCGAGGATATGGTCGGATACTTTGATATCCTGTAACAAGGAGATGCACACTAATTAGTTTTTACGAAGAAGAAGACAAATTACAATTGAACTGATTGAGCGCTCAAATGATAACTTAATTAGGACGTAATTAGAAATTAGTTTAGATGATTTTTTCAGTTACCTGTTTTACTACTAAACTAAACTATATCGCGTTCCTTTCGATTATTTATTATTTATGTATTTTATTTTTATGTTTGTTATCGTCTTTTTGGGGTTTGTATCGTGGGTGATTGTTAGTGGTAATTTTATTTTTTGTATTTTCCATGAGTTCCTACATCGACGACTTTGATTTGTTATCAGAAATTTATTTTCTGGGTGATTTATGTCTTAGTCGTCGATTGTATGAATTATTTGTTGTTAAGTTCGCTATTTTTTATACATTTGATTGAATTAAATATATTTCTATAAAAAATTACTTCCAGTATCATAATTTTCTGTTTTAATTGAATTGAAATCAATTTTGAAATCCCCCAGAAATTTTATTAGGAAAAAAAATCAGAAAATTATGGTTTTGTTGCTTGCATTGTTAAAAACCAATAATTATTGTAAGACGTGTTAAACGTCATTTGAAATATGTTCATTAAACTCTTGCCTTTTCGTTTTTGATTGTCGCTCGTGCCGAGCTGATAAAAAATCCAAAATGACTCGGGGGTGTTTTCAACAACCGGGCGTAATTACATTAATTAACTGGACGCCTCCATATCTATAATTAATATCGAAGAAGTGCGCTGCCACTTTTCTGTTCTGCCCAGCAACAAATTGCAAAAAAAGGCCCCTCCGAGAAGATAATAATGATTATTTCTGCGTTTTCATTTTTCCTCTCTGAATTTTTGCTCGCTTTTTGCATCCATTTCTACTTCTTTCTCGATTCGGTTCGGATTTCGTTTTATGTTCGTGGGGCGCATTTTATCACTGTGAAATTACATTTTTCCAAAGATGGACCACAGCAACATTAGGTCACATTCCACAGAGTGGCCATAAATCGTCCGCGACGACGAGCATTTCGTCTGGCTTGTCATTAATTTTACTGTACGAAATGCTCATTGAATTACACGCGTAATTTGCACCAGCGAGGCTTAATAATAAGCGAAGCGTTGGAACATTCAATTAGGCGATAGCGATGATCGTCGGAGGTGCTCTTGAAATTTTTGCATATTTTCGATGGGAGGATGTTGTGATGTGATTACAACGGTTTTTCGAATGGGAGATGTTAGCACAATAACACAGCGACCTGAAGAACTCGAAAGAGTAATAACTACCCATTTAAAGTTTTTTGTCCTATGCAAAATTCCAACCAATTTTTTCATTAACAGCTACTGATTTTTATTTTATCAAAATTTAGTAGAAGTTGAATGGAAATTAATACTTTTTTAGTGTACTTCAAAAAGGACCATAATTTTAAGCCTTTTAGACATTTCTGAAGAAAATATAGATTTTTGATTATGGGTAGACTGGAATTTATGAGAAATACTGACAATAATTAATTTGACCAGCAATTGACCGGTTGCTGACTTCCTGTTACATATTTCCCTATTCGCCACGATGCGAAACGTGCAAATTTGAGGTTATGATAACATGCATAGGCGGTGCACTTGTTGTGGGCGCTCGTTTATTATTAAAGCAAGTGCTAATGTGCAAAACGGCGGTAATGGTCCCGTAACAATCGATGATAGGTCTCGTCGTCGATGAAGGCACATCATCCATTCGATTCGTGCACAACGCGCCCATGTATCCACATTATCCTGCCGCCCATCCGAGTGAACCCATAACATCCTTCATCCCACCCACTCATCCATTCTCCCATCACTTGCATCACCCTGTATATGCGTATGCGAAACGGGAAAAATCGAAGCTTCCCAACACGATTTCCCCATCGAAAATGGGATAATTCCACGTTTTCCCATGATGGTGCGGAAAATGGCGACTCGCCACGTTTACAAATTCAGCAATAATTGCGCACTGCTGCATCTAAATTGAAATCGGGTGGCGCTCGCCATGTCGCACATGCGAATAATGAAATAAAATAAAGTGAAACAAAAGCAATCGGATGATTATTGCACGAAATACACGTAATAGCGGCTCGCCATTACGAGTTGAATCATCATCGCGTTTTAATTCCACACGATTGCGTCGAAATTGCATTGCATCACGCGCCGCTGCAGAAATCAACAACAACAACAACAACAACCAGCAACGAGCAGCAATGAGAAACAAAGCAGGAACACGGTGAAGAAAATAATGCGCTATTGATGAGGGAAGCCATGGGTAAATAAACTCCGGAGCAAGGGCCTTCGAGGGACCCTTTGCGCCATCACCATCAGCGGAAGATTGCTCGTTGTTGCGCAACAACGAGAGACAACAATGCAGCAGAATGCAGCAATCGATATATAAAATAAACGAGGAAATTTAAAGCGTGCGATTCCTTCGGGTACGCGCGCTCTGCGCAAATAGGAAACGAAACAAATCATAGTCATTTCGCCAGCGCCATAAACAATGTGTTTCCAATACGTAAATGGACGATAATTCATGGTTACCTCGTGGAAATTTATGTTTACAACGACCCTGGGTTCCATCCTGCATATCAGATCTCCTACAAGTGGAATTCTCGACGGTAAAATTAATTTAAAAATTTTGAAAACAAAAATCCAGCAAAAAAAGTTGCAAAAATTAGTTTACCCCTGGTGGGACTCGAACCCACAATCCCCGGCTTAGGAGGCCGATGCCTTATCCATTAGGCCACAGGGGCTTGTATATTCATCCCCCAACATTCTCAAATAACCAACCCTTCTTACAGTATAATAACTTCAAGATTTTTCTCAAAAAGATGAATTCATAAATTTCACATGAGCTGCAATAAATAATTTCATCGATAAGAGTTGTCATGGGTGCGTAATTAATTGCACGCGGCGCATGGCGGGCATTTTTCGCCGATAAGATAATAGATTCATGCGGAAATAATTCGCGCATCGATTAGGAACAAGTTTGCACACAGCTGGGAGGATGCTGCGGCGAGAAAATCGCGACGAACGCAGCTGAAAACACAGCGACGAGATGGACCGTGCGACCACGGGACGTGACGCGACACGGCAAGTCCATTAATCGTCGCCCGCGCACTCGCCGATATTTACAACTGTACTAACTATTATTTTATGCTAACAGCACGTCCTTCTGTCAGCCACATCGGATGGACGACCAGCAACTGCAGCAGCATCAGCAGCGTGCAAGAGACAAACAACACGATGGCAATTGATTTCGAATGCAATTTGTCATTGTTCACATCCATTGGCTGCCCATTTGCTACCGACATGATGTTTTTGTTGTTGTATGCCAAGAAAAGGTGGTGGATGAAAAACGAGGATCACAGAATGACAATCTGGGAAATTAGCAAATAGAGAATGTTGGCAAAAAACATGCAAAAAGAAAAAATCGAACAAGGATCATAATATTTGCAATTGATTCTATTTAATGAGAAATTTTAGAATTGATAAAATTTGACCATTAGTTGAAAAATTTGACCATTAGTTGAAAAATTTACTATCAGTCAAAAATTCCAAAATTGCAATGGAAGTTCAGTCAAATAAATTTTGCAATATTTCCTAAATTTTTTAATCACAAAATATGTATCAAATTCTTCATTTACCGAAATATTTTCTTATTGCAAAAAAAATATATCTTTGAAATTATTGAACCCAATTAAATTTTTGTTAATTTTCTAGATTCCTGAAATTTGAAAATATCTTTTTCCTACTAAAAATAAATAAATATTGTTTTTTCATATTCAAAACTTGTAAATTTCATGAATATGCCTAGCAATAAATAATAATTTCATCAAATCCATAAAAAAACAAACTTGTTAATTAATTATCTAACTATTAATTTGCTAATTACTAACGAAACAAGTCATAAATCACAATTTACATGCGAAAACATGTTAAATCATCAAAATAGTAGGTCTAGGCTTTCGCGATGTGTCGTAAACAATCAAAAACATGTGTAACAATTAAAATTCTGTTCCAAATTGGAGCAATCGATGTACGCACATTCTATTCCTCGATGGAACGCACCAAATTATGGTCGCATGATTGCATTATTGACGGAATCCGTTCTTCAGAATGTGGCGAACATAAACAGTTTGTTCTCGCTTTGATTTCGTTAACGTACTTTACGGGAAAACGCGCACTGGGAATTTTCCCGAGCATGTTTTTTTGCGCAATGAAATGCACACCTAGATAACTGTCTGTTGTTTAGAGGCTTGGTCAAGATCGATCATAATATCGGCCAATCATTTCTCATAACTTCACGTACAACCATGCAAAGCGCCGTTGTTCTTTATTCAATTTTCCAATTTGTTTCATTTTTGTTTCATGTTTTGTTCCATCTTTCATTATTCACTCATTTTTATTTAATAATTTCATTGAAAGATTGTATCAAATTTAAAAAAACATCACTGGTTGGTGTGTAACTATTCTGAGAGTATTTTGAAATTTTTAAAACTGAAATACATCCTTCAATTAAATTTAATAATAATTTCCCAGAAAAACTCTATACTTCATACTGCAAAACAAAAAATTAACGGCTGATTGTACGTCTGATGTGATAATACGATATTAAAAACTACTCAAAAATGTCGCACTTCCTTCAAGATCTCAGTAATCGACGACGAGTATTATATAACAATTTTACAATTTTTGTCCTTTTTTTCTTTTCCTACGAAAAAGCGCGATTGAATTCTCAGGCATGAATGTAACTAGCTTGTTACTTATTCAGCGTGTACCGCACAACAAACTTAAGCTGGAGGTAAATTAGCCATTAAAAATGAATTTAATAAACGGCATTTTTCATACTTGGACTTATGGCACTTTTTGGCGGTTTGTGCGTCTTTCTGGCAGTGACACCGACGTCATTTTTCGGCAATTCCATGGAAGATTTACGGTTACGTGTATTAGCAAGTTGAACCCAGAAGAAATGCTTCCTCATCAGTGTGTAATTGAGTCATATGTACTAAACGACTACAACTATTCGATGTGTGCTGTTAACTTCATGGGTTGCTCCAGAAAACTAAATCTGAAGTAATTTTTTGCATTGAAATATGATTTCTTTTGCAATTTGTGAATCAATTTTAAAATCTTATCAAAGATAATCTAGAAAAATCTATTAAATACAGCATTAATTTTGGGAATACAATATTTTTTCAAATAGAAAGAGAATGAAACGCAAAAACCTGAAGAGAATTGTAGAATTAATATTTCAAATGATAAATTGATAACTGACAATTGCAATATAATTGCAAATTTACATTTTGGATTATATGTAAATTTGGCAAAAAATCTGAAATTAGAAGATACTTGTATTTACTAACTAACAATTTCTATTTCCGGTATTGATTAGCGACTTTTAAAAAACCTAACAAGACTTTTTGTTTGCAATTCATTTTCGTCTATTTCGAAGGCAAATAATTAACTTATTACAAAGTTAATTACCCCATGAAGCCTCCAACTACCTTCATCAAAGATTCAGATGATTGTTATTGATACGTCTCTTTAAAACAAACAATAAAGCACGGCAATCCTAATCAAATGAATATGAAAAAAAGGAACGAACGAGCGAAGGTCCCCGATGCCACCGATGAATACACCGATGTAAGGCTATAGGAAATCGAAGAGGTCATACCGAAAGTATGCTGAAGACGATGAAGAACCACGAACGCGAAGAACGAAACGAAGAAGAGCTGGGGGCTTCAACAAGCAAGCAAACAAGCAAGCAAGGTCAAAGATGCGATATTTATTAGACGGATTTGATTCGGTATTATTTCGTTTTTATCGATCGTTCGCATCTAATTCGATAATGAATGATTGCTGGCCACATCATCGCATCATATTTCTCTTCCATCAAGCTATGATAAGCGCTTTTGTCTTACACGACAATCGTCATTCGCATTGTAATTTGTTGTCTTCGGATTCGCTGCATGCGGATTGCAACGCAGCAATCGATGAGGTTTTATTATTCAATTAGTGCTTGATAACTGTCAGTGGACGGTCGCATCCATCAATTACAAACGAAACGAACTGCAATCGCATTCGCTGGATGACAATGTAATGTAATTTGCGATAGTGTAATATTCGCAAATCAGCACATGTCGCTCATTAATTTAATATTTTAATTCAGCGGATATTCGCGTTTTGTGCAATACATGCGCGCTGCAAAGAAGTCGAGGAGTAAATACGAATCGCCGGCCTTCACCTAAATGTAATTATTTTCGTTCGTTTCGTTGACGTTTAATTATTTAATCAGTCGGTAGCGATCTTAATTAATTGTATGCAAGCCACTGATTTCTTCGTCGGTTAATTCCAAAATTAACGTTTTTTTTGTTAATTTTTTGTTCATTTTTGGAGGGGACATATTTCGAGTGCACTTACACTTTTCTCGATGTCTCCACATCGAGAACTTGTTGCAATTAAATGAGCGACATGTCAACGTAATGGGAGGCAAGTCGAGTGTGCGCAACATGTCACTTAGCAATAATAAATAAACGCACTTGACAACATTTAAGCCGAACGAAATTGCAAGCGACATACTCATAATAGCTGAAAGTACAATGCGAAGTCACCTTACAGGTTTTCGTCTTTTTCTTCCATGGAAGCGCTTCAGATGCTACTATTGTTACCGTTTTTTTTTTCATGTGGCGTTGAAATTTTATTTTATGAAATATTCCATTTCAACGAGTCGAGTTGAAAAGGGTAGCAACGTGTAAGATGGCATCTTGAACAGGTATCTAATGTAAACTTGACATTACGACAATTCTCACGTTTGTTCAACGAGTCGACGAATACGAACGAGTATGAAGAAATTGTAGTGGGGGAAGAACGGGGTACATGTGTAATGTCTTCATGTTCATACGATTACATTTGTTACATTTGTCATCCGGGAATATCGCGGAAATTCTTAGAAATTTCGTGATTTCTATGAGAAACTAAATATTCATATTTTTATACCAAAAAAATCGAAATTTTAAACAAAAATCTCCTAGATTATCTTTTAGCAAAAGTAAATTAATAATGATACCTAAGATGACACAAAAATTTCATTTCATTTGTAAAAATTAATTTGGCAAATGTTGATTCAGAAATACTGAAAAAAAATTCAAGGAAACTTTCAAGAAATATTGCAATTTCAACTTCATGAATTCTTATTTCATTAGAAAAAATGAATCTAAAGAAAATGAATCTGTCACTATTAAATTTTACTTCTTCACTGCTTGTTAGTTGTTTGGACGCATCTAAAGAATTCTGGAGTCAATGTTGATGTTCGTGTCGTTAGCTTTGGAAGTATATGATTTGAATGAACCGCTGGCATGTGATCGAAGGAAAATTCAAAGGAAACAAAGGAAAAACGTCGTCAAGATGCTCGCCATCGACAAGAACCTGGCAGACGTCCTCACGAGAGGCCGATCGATTGTGTGGCTTGAGCAAATTGTTGCAAAGCATAGAGATTCCACTCGCATTCTGCATAAAACGATATTATTTGCTAACGGTGTGCAATTTGCTGCGCGCTACGATCGATATTCGCAACGAGGCGAATGTGCATTATCGATCTCGATCGAGCCGTGATCGACGAGTCAATATGATGCGAAATTCCTGGATATTACGTAAACATTGTCTAATCATGCGCATTAAATGCTCTGCATATGGAATTATCATTGTAAACTTCCCTATTCAAATATTTACTTTGAAAAATTGAAGATATAAATTCCCATCTTTATTTTTTTTTTCTATTTCTTTGCATTCATTATTTCATTGTATTTGGATATGCAAAAAATGTAATGAATAAATTTGTCATTTTTATAAAAAAAAATCTATTAATGATCAGGTGAGATTCCTGGATGAAATTCAAAATTTTACGACGATTTTTCCCATGAATCTTTGCAGACAGCGTGCGTTACTCATCTGTTGGTCTATTCTTCGGTGATTCGATTAAAAGCAGTGCTACCTGAAGCGTTGCATGATTGAATTTTAATTGAATTCCATAGCGAACACATACCAAGAAAAGAGAACATCTTGCGGCGAATTTTTCAAATTGCCCGCCAATGGTTACGTCATCACCGGACGAGTTAATCAATTACATATAGTCCAGATGCTCTTCATATCCGATCAAGAAGTAAAAGTAAACAAATTATTGCAATAATAGCTGCCTGATTTAAACAGGTTGCATCTTTTGTTGAATTATTCACTGGGAAACTATTTAAAACGATTTCACAGATCATCAAACAATGTCTAGAAATTCTTCTGGAACACTATACATTAAAAAATTAAAAATTATTGCGTTATCTATTGGTTATAAATTAACCAAACAATTTTGCACTACTTTTTGAACTTGCATCGTAACTTGTACATTTTATTATCAGTCTGTGTACTTGCTCCTATTTCGCCTCCTCTTACAACCCAATAATTTCAAAACCAAAAATGAGATAAAACAATAAAATCAATGGTTAAGCGCCAGACTCTCAGTAAGACTCTCAGTAATCGACATAAACTAAAGATCCAACAAGAAACGGGTCGTTCAATTCAGTTTATGTGCTGCTTCTAATTGTGCAATTCTAATACGTATAGCAAGTACTCATAAGTCATGAGTGTACGTTGTTTATATACGCGTGGAACGTCGATTACAACCGATTATAAACGTAATTACATACATTTCACTTTTATATATTTCCACCTCTGGTTTCACATCGAAATAAGTTGTAAAAGAAGTTGAAATTTGATACGAACCCATAAATCTATCTATTATTTATTTATTTCTATATTCATATGATAAAAATCTAACCTTTTAAATTCATCCCTAATCATTTCTAACTCCCTCAAAAAATTTCTAAGATTTCCAGGAAAACAAAATTTTTGGAAATTGCAAAATTTCTTTTTGGGTGTTTCTAGAACACTTTGTATAACTTTAAGGCGTCACGCAGACGTGCACCTACAACTCACAAATCATCTCACCTGAAACTTGGCGTTCCAAGTGCAAGAAGTTGCCCATAGAGCACACAACGCGCAGGAAAGTCGCGAAATGAAGAGCAAGAGCGAAAAAAAAACCGCGCCGAGCAAAGTTTGCGCAGTTTTGCATTAAATAAATAAAACTGTAGCAATCACATAACAATAAATTATCCTGCGCGCGCTCCAATATCGACTCGCACGTCAACGCTGGGAATTTATACGCGAGGAGCGTTGCTCTTTTTCTTCTGGAGAGCTTCTTCGTCGGCCTCTGCCTTTCGATACCCCTACGTGTCGATTGCACCAAGTGTACAAGCGCTGGGAATAAATGCGTCGCGAAGGAAGCGAACTCTGCAAGCTTTCGCACATCATGAAGAACAAAATACTCGCCGAGGAGTTTTTCTAATTGTAATTGATGATTCGATGATTTGTATCAATTTGTTTGCAAAGCTTGTCGTGGTTTTTACGCGGGATCTATGAAGATGACAAATCGATCAGTTTCTGTTTCCGCTTTTTCTCTCTTCGTTGCTAATTTACGGATTTATTTGTACAATCCTTTCAATGTTGTATCGAAGATAGAGAAAATTGTATTTCTTAAAAAATATCAATTATATGATATTTAATTTTTAGGATTCAGATGATAACTAAAAATCGAAATAATTTTCCTTCTAGGATGATAATTTTTATCCTTATTTTTATCCATATTTTTTTACCATTTAAAGAAGTAAATTGAATTCAAAATAATTTCCAGTGAATGACTTAAATGGAAATTAATAATTCACTTTTAAATTCCTAAGGTGAAATTTTGCTTCAAATGAACAAATATTCAGACATGAAATATAAATAATTTTTTTTAGTTTAGTAAAATGTAATAATCATCAGATTTATTGTTGTAAAATTGTTGATTTAAATTTGCAACCTTTTCATCAAATAAATTCCTCTCAAATTTTTTCTTTCATCCTGACTATAAAGTAATTTGAAAAGAAAATTTATAAATGTCATCGACGAGCAATTATTCTCACATTTAGTACACATTTAGAATTTCGCAAAGTTCAGCGGATAATTTCGGGTGAGAATCCCGGATACGACCGTTAGACACGCCGCCATTTAAATGTGCAATTCACATCACTTGACTATTGCAGCCATTGCGCATTGAACTTGTTTCCTCTCCGCCGAAACGCGAAATTCCACAGAGATTGCACGCAATCGCACATTTAATGCGTCATTTACAAGATGCCTTCATCCACCTTCAAATTACCTCCTCGAATTAATGAGCCAAATAAAAGTGTCATGGCGACACAAAATTAATACCAAAGATGCGAACCATGGATGAAAATAGCATCAAATCAAACAAATCAAAGCATTTTCCATCGTTTCTAACAAAGTTCTCGCAATGAATTGATCTAACGGCGTTCGGTTTCGGAAATCGGAGTTAGTTCCATCGTCAAATTGTTAACGCGTGACTTGCCGGCTATCAAGACGATTGCTGGTGGTTTGTTGGTGATGTGGAAGAGTTGGACACACGTTCGTGTCCTGCGGTAAATGGAGTCGTTTGTCCTTTGGTCCGCGTCCGCAATTGTTGCAATGTCATTTTCGATTTCGATTGGCCTCCGCCATGAAATGCGCGTTTCAATTACGCGCTCGGCATTTGCATAATCTTCTCGCATTGGTCCTCTGCCAGCGGTTACGTCATTACTGTTATTACGGTTCATCTCTTTACGCTTTGCCACAATTGGCCACACGAGTCTAACTGAATTTTCGATCCGATTTTCCATTGTTAATTGATTGATAATGGACGAAAATGTTACCGATGAAATAAATTCAATTTACATTCAGTTTAATTGAAAGCAATTATGATGCTGTATTGTATGTTAATTGAAATCTAAGAATTTCCTATGTATTTTCAAGAAGCATCTCAAGAGGTCTAATTTTTTTTGAAAACTTTGATCGATTTCAATTTCCAGAAGGGAATTTAATCCAATATGACCAAAAAGAAAAAAAAACACTTGGTATTTAAAACTCAAGTGAGTAAACAAATAATTAACAATAGAATGACTATGAAATTGCTGCATTAACCTTAGAAATTACAATATGTACGTTTTTTGCTTTATCCTGTAGAATATGATGGATGGATGATGTCGTCCTCAAGTATGAGTTGTGAAATCGAAACTCGTTCGTCGTTTCAATGCTGCGACAATTACTAGAGTGTAGAATGGATAAATGCATCGTTTCCACATTTCTCGTGCCTCGTGCTGGCATTAATTCACCGACAAAATTTAATAATTGTGTCAACACTCGTTTGCGAGTTGCGTGTCGATTTCAAATTCACGAACTTTTGAGACACTTCCAGATGCATTCATTCCGACAAATTACAAGAAGATTGCTCAGCGATTGTAATTGAATATGAGATCTCTTTTGTAGAAATTAGTTTAGCACACAAAAAAGTGATATGTGCAAGGTGAAAATTAGAGAAAACGAATTTTGACAAGGACCAAAATTTTGCTTGATTTTTTACCAATTGTTTCATCTTATTTAAAGGTCGCTTTAAATTATTGCAAATAAAACTAAAAGAAATTTAAAATGTGGTCATTTTGTAATTTACTCATGTAGGATAAAAAAATCTAAGTTTTTTATCAAAATTACTTTGAATTGAAGTTTAAATAATTATGAATGATTAATTGTGATTGTTACTGACTAAAAAGTTTAAAACTTTCAGGAACTTGAAAATTTCTGGTGCTTATATCTAAGAATTTAATTTGCAACATTTCTGAATTTTCAAATGCAAAAAATTAAATTTGAATAATTGCTTATCACAGGTTTGAAAAAAATATCAATCCTTCAAGATTTTTTAAATTCAACTCTGTATAACTCAAAATTTAGTTTTATAAATTTTTTGAAATTCTGTAATTTCTGGAAATTTTACCAAAACCTTTACAAAAACCAAATTAGAGACTGTTCTTAAAAATCTTATCAAATCGACTTTGAATCTTTGGACTCAATGGCAACAAGGTAACAACAAAACTCATCTCCAGCGTACCTAGAGACGTATAGTTCGCAATAATGATGATGATGATGATGGCACGATGGCAAAAACCACCGAAGACGTCGTCTTGTCTTGCAGCAACGTGTGTGCAGAAGGCAGCGTGTGGTGGTTTTTTGGCGGGGGCATATATCTAGTCCGGCAGTGGCGCTCCGGAATCACTCGCGTAAATCTTCGCGGTTTCCTCAACAGCAACAACAAACGGGCGCTCTTCGCGAACGAGAAGCCAACGAGAACGACGAGCGCATTGTTGCAAGTACGCACGTTTCCTCAAAAAAACGGTACGCCACCTCAACCATCATTAGAATCGCAAAACCAACAGCAACAGCGTCTTCTTGTCGTTCCTCGCATGTGTGACTGTTAACCGAGTGTCGTAACCGATGTGCGCGTGAATCAAAAATCGCGAAAATGTGCCACGAAACGCCGACAGATGCCAAATGACAATCGAAGGGGTTGTGCGTTCGACGCAATTGTGCTCCACCGAAATCCGTCCACGTTCGTCCACAACGCGCCAAGAAGTCGTGCATGTGCCTAGGAATCGATAGCAATATGGACTTCACAATTAAGTAAGTAGTCATTTGCATTACAAATCAGGATGAAATGAAGAAATGCGAATTCACGAATATAGTTTCTCATTTTTTGCGCTGCATTTTCGAAAGAAAGTTACTTAATTGCCATAACCAAGCACGCTTTTTAATTTAATTATTCGCGTTATTCACACCGCCTCGGTCGGCGTTAAGTAATCGATGGTAATCGATGCAATCGGTGCGCGTGCGCGCATGGGGCTTAAGTTGTAATTGATTACTTGTATGGTGGCATACGTCGATTTGTCAATGACTGGACGAAGAAATGATGAAATTAGTTCATAGCATGCAGAAGGATGAGCAGCTCTTTAAATTTCCATTGGAAGCGCATCAAAGTCAAAGATGCGCGCATTTGTTGGCCGTAACTGTGCGCGAAATGCGCACCGAGTTCATTCACAGGCGACACCTTAAACTGACAATTTACCTTAAATGTCAGTATTATTAGATTGGAAAGATATTTTAAACAAAACGAAAAAACCCATAAATTTAAGTGACAAGTGTCACAAAAGTTGAGTAACTTTTGAGATCAAACAACGACTTGTCTTCTTATAGCGTGAAATTTAGATTTACTACCCTTGACATTTTCATTTGTCAAATGTCCAAAAAAAACTATAGTTTGTATAGTAAATTTCCATGGTTGATTTACGTTTGGAAATAATAAATTCCAATATTCATCGGAAAGCATTCACATTTTCTGATAAGCCAAATTTTAATTCCTAATTAAATTCTTGACTTTAAGTAGAGAAACTAACTAAAAAAACTTTCAAAGTTTTGCTCATTGCTCATTGCTATTTTGCCGATTTTTAAGTCACCTCAGACCAAAATTGCAACTCATTAATACGAATTACTTGTATACTCACCAACTCACACTCAGTGAGTTAGTTAAACAAACTCCTCGTTTATTATACCTTTTGACGTTGTAAACTTATCCACGCGAGGCGAAAAACGAATTTCAGTGCTGTTGTCCCCATGGAGTCCCGTAAACTTGGTAGTGTTGAACTTGCAGCCGAAATGTCAAACAAGCAGCAGCAAAGCGGCAGCATCCTCCACGTTTTGGACAAAGAGGCGAAACGATGCTTGCTACATCGAAAAAAAAAAAAGAAAAGTGATTACTTACGTTGCCTTTCCGCTTGTTAACGGCGCCACGCGAATGCCTGCCACTTTGTGCGTACGACGTCGTCTCCGTCGTGGTTTCAATGGACTCCTCGTGCGATATGACCCATCGTAACCTCGAATCCATATTATAGCCAATCATCACCATGTCTGAAAACAAAAATGAGTCTATTTAGTATAAGGATCAAGATCTAGACAATGTTCTTTAACTAAGTATGGTAATTAAGTCATATATATAAGCCTCTTTAGCTCAGTGGTAGAGCACTGGTCTCGTAAACCAGGGGTCGTGAGTTCAAACCTCACAGGAGGCAATTTCTTTTTCCCTAGGGATGACGAAAAAATATATAAATTATTGCAAATTACATTATTGAAAAAAAAAGGGTTTCTAAAATTGCAAAAATCCTGGAAAACATGTAAAAATATAAAAATTAAACGAAAAAGTATGAATCCCATAAGTTGCCTCCTGTGAGGATTGAACTCACGACCCCTGGTTTACAATTTTTTAACATTTATAAACTCTTTATTTTATGAACAATTACAAATTGATTACTTTACATATATACTACAGGAAATATATATCTAAAATACAATATTCTTAAATCTAGTAATATGCCTA
>JARJDZ010005454.1:0-23280 GCA_030264555.1 Aleochara sp. GC000083 | reverse complement strand
ATCCATCAAAATTAAATTTTCATTTATATAATAGACATATAATCATGACCACAAAACTACCGCTATTCACATAACGCGAACGAATGTGGAAATTGAGCTTTGGTGAAGATACACTGAAAATTCCGAGGCCGGAATTATAATGGAAATGATTGCATGATTGCCCTGATATTGAATGTAAATGATGTTTAAGGGGTTCTACCAAACATCGAATTTCCAGTCATGTTTTTTTTTCTGTTTGTACTATTAGAGAAAATCAAAGGGAAAATTTTCCAGTAGACTTTATTTTCTGTATTTATTTTTTATTGAAGATATGTCATTCATTTTTTTTTCAGACAAATCTTGAATATTTCTAGAAGTTAATTAATTAATTGTTTGAAATATTAATTAGTTGTAGTGATATTTTTGACAGTTTTCTTGCAAATTTTTTGCCATTTTACATCAAAAATATTACACAATTTGAAAATTAATTTTTCTTGTAATTTCAAACTAAAATACAGATTTTTTGTTTAGTTATTAATGTTATAAACTGTTATTTTGAAATATTTTTGTCTCCATAGGAAAAATACATATTTTTTGAATAGACAGAAACAAAAGTTTTATATTTAACTTTATTAATACCTGAGCACTTTGAATAAAAAAATTGGTGAATTTCCACTCTTCATAAAAAACATCAACAATTGAATTTTTCCAGAAATTTTCTACAAAAAAAGAAACTGTAAATTTACTATTATTATTATTATTATCAAATACCCAAAATAAATACAGGTAATAAATAGAATTAAAATACACAAATTCGACATTCGAAATTACATTCTAATTTCATCGTTGGTTGTTGGTGCAAGCGAACCAGCAAAAAAAAAACAACACGAACAAGAAGCAAGAAAAAGTTTTTGTACATAATTATGATCAAACAGAAGTAATAAGCCGTTTCGAGCACAAACCTTTTGGCAAAGGTGGGCATCAAACGTTGCGGAAGGCGTCAAAGGTGAGCGTGGCGCAAACACCGAAAAAGTTTTAATGTTATTATTATTGTTATTTCAATGCGCTCGTTCCAAACTGGGCGGCAGAAAGCATTTAATGTTTACTGCCGCCCCCGCGATCGCGCCAACTTTTACGCTTTTTCTCTTCATGCGCGCGCGAGCAAACAACAACAAACGAACAAACAAGCCGGCCGGCAGCAACAAAACGCAACAAAACAGCCAACAACTGCCATTATGCTCCAAAAATCGTGGCTGGCAAACACAGCGGAAAAACTCGTCTTTTGCGTATTGAATATGTTTATCTAAAGCGTGCGGTTTTAGGTTATGTGACATGCGGGGGAAATTGCAATTTGTTTAGTTAGATTCGTTGATAATACAATACAACTCATACCTTCTTGAATTTACAATTTTGAGTCGAACGAGATGATCCAGAAGATGGTCCATGGTCCAGAAAATTTGAGGTGAAACCAGGAACCAAAATCCAAAAATTGGCGAACATGTGATTGAACTGGCGCATGGAACTACTCTGAATGATAAATTCAAGTCTTGCGTGATTGCAGTCAGATGTGAGTTTGTTTAATACTTTCTTGTTTATAAGATGGCGCTAGGTGTTCCATGAAACAATTTATTTCGGCTTCAATTGTTGAAATTTTCTATTTCTAGATGCATAAAGGAAGTTGATTGGAGTTTTTGATTGCATTTGAGGTCTGGTTCAAATATTCCTGTAGTTAGTTGTAACTTGTAAGTTGTAAGTTGGAAATTTTGAATTTTGTACTGTGTATGGTGAATTCAAGTGAAGTGAATGGAACGAAAAGTTTTAATATCAATACTTGAAGTTGGCCCCCTGAATGCAATACGAGAACATGAATTCGCAAACTTTTTCAGTTATAAAGTCAACCAACATGTGAGTACATAGTCTGAGGTATAAATATTAGATTCTGCTTTATGATGATGTGAAAATAAACTAAAAGCAAACAACAAACGTCTGGTAACTGATCCATAAAATATTTTGGAAGAAAAATTGAGGAAAATTTCAAGTTTTTTGATTAAACAGCTTTTCAATCAATTGACAAATATCATCATAAAAAATTCATAGTATTTCAAAAATGAAGATATCCTAATAAAATATTCAATAATTTTTCTAAACCAAAAATATCAAAATAAATAATAGTTTGAGTAATTTTCTACAAATAATAGTATATCAAGAAACAAATATTTGATACAGAAAATTACAAAAAAAGGATTTACTTCGAAAGAGGATTTCGCAAAAAAATTGCGAAAAAATACATACATTTTGCAGACAATGGAGACATAATGAAAGAACACCGAACCGCATTAACAACAAAATGACAATAATGTGAACATTGGGGGCGGTAAATGTTCAACCTCCAACCGATCAACCCGGTTATTACTACATGAATTAACAATTCGATTTTGTGCGATTTTCGCATTCGGACATCGATACAACAGATGTATTTTGGTAGCGTACCATCATCATCACCATTGCAGGATATATGCACAATAATAACCAACAGTAGTCAGTTTTCATTGTGTTATAAAAAAAACACAAAGGAAAAGTTCGTTAAATACAGAAATGAACATGTAAACTTTGTCATTCATTGAATGGAGATCACAAAAATTGGTTTGATTTGGTGTCAAAGAAAATTTGGTAAATTTGCTTTCTGGTCATTTTCTGTGATTGTTGATGATGGTTTGATGGTATGATAGCATATTGTTTATCTAGGATTGATGAAATTGAAACTGGAATGTTTTGGAAAATATTGAATTAGTCCAAAAAGGAATTTTTTAGATTTTTTTGTGGAGGTTGGAGCAACTATGAAAAATATATGGGAAATTTTCTTTATCAGGCTGAAAAATATGTTAAGGTATGGTAATTTTGAGTAATTTTTGATGGTAAAGTAGGAAAGTTGGATTTCAAGTTGGATGATTTCCTAGTTTAAAATTTTTCGGGAAATTTGAGATTTCTAGTATTTGATTGGTAAATTTGGACCTTGGATTTGAAGAATAGAAAAATTGGTTCGTTGCTTTCGTTATTTCTGGTAAGTGAAAAGGGAGAATGTCAAGGATAACAATTTACTTGGTAAATAATGACTGCAAAATGTTCACCTGCAAGAAGTAAATCGCTGACATCGCACTCGATGGAAGAAATATATAAATTCCCGACTAAGCGTGCTCCCGATGGCATGTTGGGCCAACACTCGGCACGGATTCGATGTATAATGGAAGCAATTGAATATTCAATGCAGCGCATACGAATAGGAAATGGTTTGATATTTGCGCAAGCAAGTTTATGCATCTGACAACAAGTTTATGTGCGCCTCGTCCGGCGCCTCCGCCATCGAGCTGATCTTGCATTTTCCCGATACACCTGGATGGAAGTGGAGAAGGATACCATCGGTGATTGCACGAGGACGCAGCTGGACCTCCAAAGATCTGTGCGACCAAATACACAATCTTGTGCAATCTAACGCTTGCAATTCACCTCTGAATAATACAACAATCGCGACCCACGCGCGTCTATCCCTTTCATCGACCCCGGAGACGCTTTGCGAATTGCTTCACTTTCCTGGACAACTTGCGCCACAATTCCGGGATGTAAAAGCAAGGACAAGAAGTCAGTAAGGTTGGATTTGCTCGGGTAGGTTATGATCCAGTTTTGCAAGGCTCCCGGAAAACTTAATGAAAAATCATTTATTCACTATGCTATCTGAGGTTGGGTCCTTTTTTGAGATGGTGAAGAAGATTTGTGGGTTTGAGAGTATTGAATCCAGGGAATGGGGATTTTTTCCAAGATTTGTTGGATAATATTAGTAAATTTAAATGCTGATTTAGTTAAAAAAAAGAATTTGAGGCACATTTCTGCAATTTTCCAGAAAGTTTTTGTCTTGGTAATCTTTGGAGGTGTAATAGAAAATGGAGATTTCAGGTTCTTGATGATTTAACTCAGAATTTTACTTATAGAATTTTACCGAATGTAACTTTAGTTTCAAGATCTTTAAATTCTGAAGCAAATTTTCAAGAATCTGAAGGATTAAAAAGAAATCAGCTTCAAAGAGGTTCTACAAATGTCCAGAAGATTCTATTATCCTTGGTTCTTGGTCTTTATCTTAGAAAAAAAAGAAGTCTAATGTAATCAGTTACAAAATCAAGGATATTATTATTTGATGATAATATGATAGAAAAAATAATAGAAAAAGGAAAAGTAAAGAAGGGAAAAAGAAACTTTAAAAGTGAAGAAAATAAATTCGGAAAACTCTGTATAATGAGACAAAAAAATTTTGTATGATAAAAGAAAAGAATAATTATGGAAAAAGTAAACATAAAATCAAAAAATGAAACTTTAAGAATTAAGAAAATAAATCAATTTGAAGATATTCTAAACTTTAGAATATTTTATATAATGAGGCAAAAAACTTTTTTTTCAAATTTTCCTACCAGATATTTAAATAACCTTCAGTAAAATTTATGCAAGTTTTGGAAAGTTGGAATTTCCTTCCTTCTTAATTACATACTTAAATTAGCAAAGATCTCATCTGGATCAATTTTATCCTTATCGCAAAAAACAGCAAAAAGACTAAACTTAAGAAATCAAACACCTGAAGTAAAATATCACCAAGGAATAAATAAATTTTAAAGTCTTGCAGTTTGAAGATCTTTTGGATGTCACAAAAATTTAGGGAACTCCGCAGAATGAGACAGAACCCTTTGAAAACATTTTTGCAAATTTCCATATCGCAGATTATAAAAAAATCTAAGAAATAAATTATCACAAACTAGGCCAAACGTCCCATTACAAAACAATAAAACTTAACAAATCCATTTCTTAACTATGCTTGCATTTTAATATCGAAATGCCAACGTAACGAAATTTCCTAATTAAACACTTTTATAGCCGCGCAAAAAAACAGAAGAAATATGGCTGAAACTTGTGTGAACGTTCTAAGGGTCGATCCAGATCGTCGCTGACGACCTTGCCATTATTGACGAAACAGTATAATATGCAAATCTACACGCACGCACTTCTTCTTGTACAATTTTCCACGCACTCACACACACACGCACCTGTTCGGCCATCCAACGGGAACTCTCGCATGTGCGGCTTATCTCCCGCATCGGGGAATTAATTTACGTTTGCGTTACTTCGTCACAAGTTGCCTCACCTCACCCACAAATGAATCGCGCAATCAAGGAACACAATGTGTAATAAACGAACGCTGCGAAAAACGAAAAAAAAAGAGAAGAGGAAGGAAACGCAAGGAAAGTTTGCTGGAAATTGGCCCGTTCTTGATGGCACTGACGGATAGGTAGGAACAACGCATGAAAAATTAAGTGGAAATTTTATGTGGCTACAATTTTCCGAAGTAAAACAAGGCTCTGGAGGCATTGGGACAAGGTCGCATTTAATCACAAGAAAATTTTAATCGTCTTACAGGTACATTGATCGGGTGTGACAGAAAAATTGATTGCATGAGAATTTGGTCGGCTCGCATGAGTAAATATTTTTTTTCTAGGCTTGGAATTTCAGGTATTTGGTTGTAAAAATGTATTGCACGTCGAAAAATGAATGAAACAAAGTGGAATATTTCGCATAACTTTCAGCTATTTTAATACTTCCATCTAGTTTATAAAATATTTGATATTATACATTCGAGAAATACCAAATAAGATTTTATTTTCTTCCTTTACAAGATATAACTTTTGATTACTCATTTTAGTAAACTTTATTTAATAAGAAAAAACAAAGATTTATTTTGTGTTGTAGTGAATGATATTTTAAGTTTACATTACAATCCAATCCAAATATCGATATTTATTGATTTTATAGATTATAAATTACATGCAACAGATTTGAAGATGTAGGTATAAAAAATTGATGAAAAAGGCAAATGTGAAAATAACAAGGTAGAAAAATACCACCAACATCGTATGAGTATACACTTTGCAGGCTATTGTTGTGTTATGAGTAAATCATTTTCTTAAGAACACGTCAATAAATTCCTTCGATAAGCTGCCACATGATGCAACAAGCTCATATATTATTCGGTCTAATAAACTAGTTTTCTAAATGGATAGGATCTACAAAATCATGATTCTATCTTCTATATTCTTTAGGTTGATATAAATCATCAACTAAAAAAACATGGTAAGGAATATGATCAGAAAAATGCAAAGTATAAATTTTATTGCAAAAACTCTTTGATGATATCTCATATAAATCATTCACGTTTGCAAAAAAAAATAAATAAATCAATAGATTAGGTGAAAATCTTGAGCTAAGAACTAAAATGTAAAATCTTATTTTAGGTCTTGTTTTCTGATTATCATTTTTCTTTCTGGGAAAATTTACCTTAATCTTGAAAATAAAAAAGGGATAAATTGGAAATAATTCTGAATACTGTTAATACATTTTGTGATAACTTGATCCATAATGTGGTGATGGTCATATTAACAATTTTGGTTGATTTCAATAATATTTTTTTAGGGAATAGTTTTCCTCTCTAACACTTTTGGACTTTAGAGTCCAAATTAATTAGGAAACTACAGTTGGACTCATTTTATAGGTAATTTTCATTGGTCCTGATATTTCAACTTTTAAATTTTGTTTAGAAGAAAACTACGAATTAAAGTTGATACTACGAAATAATTTTAAATCAAGTCCAATTTCGTGAACCACATAGATATCTCTTTTAGGAATAGAATTCAAAAAAATGACTAAAAATTGCAATGGAACAAAAAATCATTGGAAAATTCTGAAACTTTCTAAAAAGCTGACAACGAAAACTTAGAAGAATGTTAATTCTAATGTTAGTGTTAATAACATTATCTTGGTCCTTTCAATAACAACAACTTTTAGTGTTTATGCTTCTGCTAAATTGTTAAAAAGCACAAAAGAAATGAAACCTGAAAAATGCTTCATTTAGTTAAGTTTAACCAAACTTAAACTTGATAGTACCATAAGATAATTTTCATCCAGAGAAAATTCACGAATTAAATAGTCGTTATCCTTTTTCTAGACTATGACTACTCGAAAATTGCAATGGAACCAAAACGTTATTGTAATTTTCCAAAAGTTTCTAGAAGTTTTGTGATGAACCTTCTTATAGTAGTGTTATTGAATTCCAGACCTTGAAGAATGTTACTATTGCTGCTATTGTAAACTTTATCTTGATCCTCTTCATAACAACAAATTTAGTCTTCATCCTTTGACCAAATACTTAAAAACCACTAAGAAACCCAACCCGGAAACTGCATCTTCAAATCCAAACCTTGTCGCATCAGTATCTTCAGCCAAACATGTTCCTCCTTGAAGTCCAGCCCAACATAATGGTATTTCCTGATTAAATGTTGTTTGCCTGTTTACAACTCCAGCAACGCAGCATCCAGGACGAGACGCCATTCCCGAAACCGGGGGAATATTAAGAGAATAATAGTGGGACAGATGAAACGCACTTGTGTCACAATGAAATTACTCCCGAATAGTTTCGATGTTCGAAAGGCAATGCGGAAGCGAACCGCAAATTTATCAGCACAAGCGATGGACCAGCCCGAATTCGGCACATCTATGCGATGTTGATGTTAAATGAGGGTTGATTGACTTCGATTATACACGAATCTATACATTGAATCAACTCTCGATTCGGAAATTAATCAATACTGTATTAATATTGACCCCCCCGAAACATCCGTGCATCATTATTGTACTCGCTTTAATTACATTTTAATTCGTATTGGCTGGATATCGAGAGGTATTCAATACATCGACTCCGCGAGCATTGAATATTATGTTGGAGGGAACAAGCACCATCTTTTTTTGGTGCTTTCATTGGATGGAAACTGAAGACAATAGGAGCGCGTGCGGTGGGCGAACGAGAAAATCGTTACAGATAATTAATGAAACGCTGCTTCTATCGAACGTTTGCAAAATCGCGATCGTTATATCGGTATTGATCATTATTACTCGATTCGCAACTGCGAACCCTCCGAATTGGGGACTGAAGGAGGAGGACGAAGGGGAGGAGGTTGTCGGGAGGAAATAATGAAGGAAAAAGAAGAAAACGAGCAACTCATGCGTATACAATGTCGACTTCATTCTTTAAGATTTCATCAACAACTGACAGGAGGAAATGGAGTTAATTTCCAAGTAAATTCAAATATCTGAATGCTGGTTCTTTGCTATTTTTCTGGGTTTATTTTTAAAGTTTTAAACAATTGTTCAATCTGTCAATTATGTATTGGTTTTCTTCAAATAATGAGATGCTAATTATTTTTTGGATTTTGGATGCAATTTTGAAATTTCAAAGAGTACTCAACTCAAATATGGTAAATATAAAATACTATATTATAAAATTGAATATTTTAATTTAAAATAAATAAAAATTGAAATTAAAAAGAAAAAGTATACAAAATCGTTTGAAATAATTAGAAATAAAATTACAAGAAATGAAATAATTTCTATATTAAAAAATAATAATAATAATAACAAGAAAATCATACATGTTATACAAAACTATAATAAAACATTATTTAAAACTAACAAACATAAAGAAGAATAAAATAAATACAATATTAAGGAATGGTAAAGAAATAATAAATTCAAAAAATTTTCAGTGCCTAAAATTTCCAAATAACAATATTGAAATAATGAAAAAGAAATTAAAACGAAACCAATCTTTCAAAACATTAATATTGAAGACAAGGTTACAGAAAATTCAAATTACCAGTTGCTATCAAAAATTTTAAAAATCCTCACTAACAAAACACACTTTAAATGAAAAATTGTGTGTGCACCAGAAATTTCTTGAAAAATATCAAATTTCAAAGAACCTCAGGAAAAATTACAGTTTACCCTCATTTCAACAAATATAACTACACATTCTGAAATTCTCTGATTTTCCACTCTAGTGTAACTTGTATTGATTTCAGTTTTTTTTTCACAAAACTATACGACTGTTGTTTCTGAATAAAATATGACGAAAAACTCGTTAAACCCTCGTAAAGGTCAGAATTCAAGGTGAGCCAAGCGACTATCTTGATGTATTTCCATAAACATGTACCAGAGCCGATGGAAGATTTCCATAAGAGCGTAATAATTGCACACGTATTTACATTGTTAGAATGTTGGGACACGTGATCCAAATTGGGAGTAAATATTAAACAGGAATACCATTCCCCTTTCGTACGACAGCTTCGACGGTAAGGTAAATTCACTTCAAAGTTGTTCGTCTACAAACTTTGCTCGTCATTAAAGCGATCGGCGTGCAGCTACATACTTCCATATATTCTCACATATTGAATTTTTAACGAAGACTAATAGCCAAGTTGTATGTCTAACACAAATTTATCGAATTAATAGGCTCTACCTCTACAACCTCAAATGTTTCTTCAGTCGGTGTTGGTATATAGACAACATTTTCAGGAATGGCTTAAGATCTAGATGGAAACATTAAGTCAATATTTTGAACTTCAAGTTTTGGAAGATTTGGTAATAGTTGTAGGTGTTTCTGAAATTTGAAGTGTTATTTTAGGTATATTTCAAATTTATGTATTGGAATTGAAAGTTATTCGAAAAATTGCTTATTCGAATATTAAATTTTGCCTAATTTTGGAAATAAAATAAAAATATCCTCAAATTTTAAGAATATATCATCTAAAATTTTTGATCATAGCTCAAGATATAGATGAAACATTAATTCAACATTTTGAACTTCAACTTTTTAGAAGATTTAAAAACAGTTTTTGAACTTGTGTTATATCAAGTATATTTCAAATATGATGTATTAAAATGCAAATTTACCCAAAAATTGTATGTTTAAATATTAAAGCTATAGATTTTATCCTATTTTGGAAATAAAGAAGAATATCCTCAAAATTTAAAACTATTTGATCCAACACTTTTGGGCATAGCTTCAAATTTTTCAAAGATTTAGTAACATTTGCAGAAGTTCCTGAAATTTTAAGTGTTATTTCAAGTATATTTAAAATTTAATATATTGGAAATTGCATGTTTGAATATTTAAGATATAAATTTTGTTCCATTTTGGAAATAAAGAAAAATATTCTCAAAATTGAAGACTATTTCAACCAATATTTTTGGGGATTGCTTAAGATATAAAAATGGAAATATTAGGCCAATATTTTGAACTTCAAGTTATCCTTGGAAAATTTGGAAACTTTCTGAAATTTCATGTATTATTTCAAGTATATTTCGCATTTCTCTTGAATTTTAAAGTTACTCAAAAATGACTCCTTTGAATACTAAAGATATAATTTTTGCCTAATTTTGGAAATAAAGAAGAATCTCCTCTAAATTTAAAATTATTCCATCCAGGAAAAATAAATCATTCTACCTTATAAATATTGGAATCAAAAATGCTGATGTTAAACTATTTTGGAATTAAAATTTATCTTGAAGAATTGATAATAAATTTTAGGCTATTCGATCCAAAAAAGACCTAAAGATTTTAAAAGTGGAAACATGAATCAAGTGTTTTGTTAAGGTAAACCAGATGAATCCACATTGAAAAGAATTTTTAAATATAAACAATTAAATACCAAAATAAATATTTTTTACGTATGCCCATGTTGATAACAATTACTCTCAAATTTTTCTTCACATTTTCTAACATCATCTCAGAAAGAAATCCTATCAAGAACCTTAAAATCCCACCCGGTATATCTCTGGTTTTCCCGGAAAGAAACTCGAACCAAAGATTTGCTGTGTTGCAAAGCAAATCCAAGGTCCGAAGAACGAAACGAGAGTGAAGCTGGAGCTATTAAACTTTAGTAAAACATCAAAGTGTTTACACAAAAACGAGACAGCGAGCGCCCGGAATTAAAATCGCCTTCGTGCATCGACCAACCTTCAAGGCCCTTCTTTTTTCCCCTTCTGCAGATGAAGACGCCCAACGAAACGAAGAAAAGCATCGAAGAAATCAAACACGCGTATAACTTATCCGACGAGGTCTCATTGTGCGCCTGATTGAGGCAAAGGTGTGCAAGCAATTAAAAGTTTTCCGGAAACGGTTGACTCAGCGGATATTGAGGGTTTGTCTCGGCGACAATCGATTGCTTCGCCAAATCGCAAATTAAAAGCAAATACACGACGCGAAATGTTTGACGAGCACCGAAGAAAACTGCTGGGTGGGGGAGATCTTTCATACATTGATTTCCCATAAATTCTGCATTGACACACTGAATTCGAACATATTGGGGGAAATATGGGACATTTGGGACCCTTACCTTGGGTAGCAACGAATCCATTGACAGCGAACACCGTCCAAATGCTGAGCAGGTAACAAAAACACAATACCGTACGCATTTTCACTATTTTTGAAGGTAAACACATTTCGTTTAGGACGCAGCAATTTTGGGCCTGTTTGGAGGTGATCTTGAAGTTTTTAAAATCCAAGCGTGATAAATCCAAGAGGAGGCATCAAAATCACGTAAGTTTAATTAAAAACCAGCCGGCACAATCAATTAAGTGAATCACTAAAGTTATAACGAGTTTATCAGAGCGACTGAGAGCCAAGAACTACTTGGGATCTCGGAAACGAATTCGCTTCGTTTTCCGGTTTATTTTCGCGTCGTACACTGCGGCATCAAACACACACACACACACAAATCCTCTGGTGAAGGGTTGAATGCAGCAAATCGTCGACTTCCGGTGTTCACATCATCGAGATGCACCCCAATGGGATCATCATCCGCACTTATTATTTTCGCATCTAATTATCAAAATATTCCTGTGGTGCCTCTCGCTCTGAGAAAGATATGTAAATTCCGTGGGACCGCACTTTCCGGAAATATATTTATGCAAAACGCGGTGGTTCGAACTTGCCGGAACACATGTAAATAGGCTGGTTCACTTTTCTGCACGAAATTCGCACTAGATCACATTCCGCCAAATATTGTTGATGTTTGTTGTTTGATGTGAAAGGGGCGGGTCTGTATGATATGGTAGATGATATCCATACGCAAATATCCGAGCACTCACGAATATCGTAGATCACATGTAGATCCGTGCCGAAGAGCAGGTGGGTATCCACTGATGATGGTGTTCCACGAGACGAGTACGAAGATCGAGGGATCACGCGCGCACGAGAGATTCTGAAGCACGCGACTGCGACCGACGCGGAGGAGGAAGAAGAAGTGTTTTGGTGTGCGTGGGAGCGGCGACTGCGTTTTCGGCTCGCTGCGAAGAGACGGCAGAGACGGACGGCGCCTCGCGTACTACTGCTGATATTAGGATAATGCACGGCGTAGGAGTGCGCGCCGCTACTGCCGCCGCACGAAATCATTCCCGACTACACTACTCCCGCCCCCACTCTTAGCTGTGCCGCGCACACCGCGCCAGGTTGGCTCCTGTGACCCGCTCCCGTCGTTCGAAAGCTAGCGGCTACTTGAAGGCTGGAGAAGAGAAGAGAAGAGAAGAGGTCGGCTTCAAAATCCAAATATCAATTGGGTCAATGATTAATCATCTTTGATCTTCGGGAAAGATTGATAACATTCTTTGGTCTGAGGTCGTGCACCTAAGAGTACTACTAATCTGGTGTGTTCTTTGAAGTTAATGAAGAATGCTACTAAAGATCGTTACACAAGGTTTTATAGATGTTTCTTCAAAGAGATGGAAGATTTCTGGAAGGAATTTTGCAAATGTCTAAACGGCAATCGAAAATGCATTAACATACCTAAAAAATGTGGTCTGAATTATTCGGATTGGTCTTCCGGTCTCGAGATAATAGATAAAAGAATAAGTAATCGTAATCGTTATGTCTAAGCAAATTGACGACAATACCAATAGTATTTCCGGTTGGAATTTTGCAAATCTGCAAACGGCATTTGAAAGTACGTTAAATTTCTAATAAAATAATGTCTTTATCTTTTTTATAGGACCTCTAGTTACTGAGAAACTATTAATAGAAAATTGATAATTAAAAATATAAAAAGGGCGAATAAAAATAATCATTTTATATCAAATTGACGTCAACACCAATAGCATTTCTAGATGGAATTTTGCAAATGTCTAAACACTAATCGAAAGTACATTAAATTGTCTAAAAATTAATGTCTGAATTATTTGGATTGAACTTCCGGTTCGAAGATAATATATAAAGAATTAAATAATTGTGGTCATTATGTCTAAGCAAATTGACGACAATACCAATTGCATTTCCGGTTGGAATTTTGCAAATCCGTAAACGGCGTTTGAAAGATAATTAAATTTCCAATAAAATGACGTCTATATCTTTTTAATAGGACCTCCACTTACTGAGAAACTGCTGACAGAAATTTGATAATTAAAATGTGAAAAAGGGCAATTAAAAATTATCATTTTAGGTCTCATTGACGACAATACCAATAGCATTTCTAGATGGAATTTTGCAAATGTCTAAACGGCAATCGAAAGTATAATAAATTAACTAAAAATTAAGGTCTGAATTATTCGTATTAGACTTCCGGTTCCAAGATAATACCTAAATAATTAAGTAATTGTGATCATTATGTCTGAGCAAATTGACGACAATACCAATAGCATTTCCGGTCGGAATTATGCAAATCCGTAAACGGCGTTTGAAAGTTAATTAAATTTCCAATAAAATGACGTCTGAACCTTTTTTATATAACCTCTACTTACTGAGAAACTGCTAACAGAAAATTGATGATTAAAATGTGAAAAAGGGCAATTAAAAATTATCATTTTAGGTCCCATTGACGACAATACCAATAGCATTTCTAGATGGAATTTTGCAAATATCTAAACGGCAATCGAAAGTACATTAAATTATCTAAAAATTAAGGTCTGAATTATTAGAATTGAACTTCCGGTTCCGAGATAATAAATAAAGGCTTAAGTAATTGTGATCATTATGTCTAAGCAAACTGACGACAATACCAATAGCATTTCTAGTCGGAATTTTGCAAATCTGTAAACGGCATTTGAAAGTTGATTAAATTTGCAATAAAATATTGTCTGGAACTTTTCTATAAGACCTCCATTTACTGAGAAACAGTTGAAAGAAAATTGATGATCAAAATAAGAAAAA
Source organism: Aleochara sp. GC000083 (assembly GCA_030264555.1). Taxonomy (NCBI): domain Eukaryota; kingdom Metazoa; phylum Arthropoda; class Insecta; order Coleoptera; family Staphylinidae; genus Aleochara; species Aleochara sp. GC000083. Next base: position 9,236 of record JARJDZ010005454.1, on the reverse strand, counting down.
AGCAATTAAACATTTTCATTTTATGTCAAATTGACGACAATGCCAATAGCATTTCTAGAGGGAATTTGGCAAATGTCTAAACACCAATCAAAGGTACATTTAATTACCTAAAAATTAGGTTCTGAATTATTGGGATTGGACTTCTGGTTCCAAGATAATACGTAATTTTGCATTTCCTAAATAATACATAGTTTTCTAACGTATACTTCTTCCAGATGTTTCCTGATATAGTTTTCATTGCAAATTGCCTTGAAACAAAATTCCCAAGGTTCCCTTGTACTAGTATCTACTATCCTTCATGAAAACCAACTTTTGACTAATCCTTCCAATATCCTACCAGTTCGAAATGACTAATACTACCCGCACTGTTATCAACCGGGAATCATACATCTTTGCCATCACCATCAGCGACTCGTCGTGCACGCGGAGAAAATTACATGAAACAAAACGACTCGTCCACGTAGCGCAATTGGTATATAGGACGACACTCAAGCGATTAACCCATGAAAGGATAATCGCACATACTCGGAAGCAAGCGAGTGCAGGAAGCAACGACGCCGCCATCGTCGACGATGAGGATGACGGGAGCGAGACAGATCAAACAAACAACCTCGCAATGATCCATTTGTCATTTGGGAAACGTGATCTCCAAAGGAAATGAGCCAAATCGATGCGCGACTAATAGAGCAACGAGAGCGCTCTTTATGGCGACATTACGCGCACACTCGTCCTTCTGTCTCCATCCGGCACACTTTTTTTATTTCTGTTTTCCATTAGCTGAATTTAATTATTACGTTTCGGCGTCGTTTTTCAGCACGCACGTTTTTTCGCATGTCCTCCCCGCTGGAGGCGGCGTGCGAATTCCGCCAGGATTTAATGGACCGGCCACGAACCGTTCACCTCATGTGACAATCCCTCAGCTCTCTTTTGCGCCCGGTTTCGGCTCTCCACTCTCCATGTCTTCTTCGTCCGTTCTTCGTGCTCTTCTTCAACGCGTCGATATTTATATGAGAGAAGGTGAGCTCGTCATGTTGCTTGATTAAATTAACCAGCTTCCTTTTGGGTTCGAGTCCATTGAGGAGGCCAACGCTCAATGGTTCAAGATTAAAGAATTCCGATGAGAGATCGAGTGCCGACAGGCATAATTAACACAAGTTTGATGCCAGCATTCATCAGGATTCTGTTTATTAAGGTTCTTGTTTAATAGGGTACTTTAAATAACCTTCAAATTTATTTTTAGCCTCATAGTTTACATGATAGATTTAGGTGCTTATTTAGACCAATTATTATTTGGAAATTCGTGTATTAATTATAGCCGAAATTTGACAAATTATGAACTTTCTACTTGTTTATAAATCATTAAGTTAGAGATGAAATTTCAATCTGGTAATATTGTAAATCTAATATTTCATACTAATTTTACTTGGTTCAGTAATTTTATTGACATTTAATTTATTTAATTCGATTGATAAGTTTGAATGATTTTTGAAATCTAGAAAATTTAAATTGTTATCTATCTAAAAGTCTGCGAAAACTGCACTAAAAATTGGATTAGAATTTTTTATCAGAAATAAATTATACAAAGAAATATTTTTATACAAGAAAATCTGAAATACTAGCAAATTTAATTAGCAAATAGTATGAATAACTAAAAAATTTCTCAAAAAACAGTAAAATTAATACATTTTAATTTGCAATTTGAATAACAGCATGATTTCTAACAAAACAGTAAAATTAAGAAAATCTTCGACTTTTCTTATGATAATTCCAATTAAAATTTATGAGAACATACCAAATGAAAAGTTAAAGAAATTAAAATTAGAAATAAATGATAAAATTTAATGTTATTTCGAATTTCAAAAAGCAAATTTAAAATTAATGAAATTTCGTGATAGAATGAAATAAATATGCCAGAAATAAATATTCAAAAACACGATATTGCTTTTCACTATTGAAATCCAAAAATTGAACATTGATGTCACCACAAATACACATGAAAAATATTCATGAATTGCCTAAAATCATCAACAAATTTTAGGTCATTCCATAGAATCTGAAAATAAGTATCCATAATTATACGCCTAAAGTTTATACGATTCCGAAACATCTGGGAAATAAATTAAACGCTGCATTATGCTACTGACAAAGTCTTAATCAACTTTATAATAATTTATAAACGTTGTGAATAGCTTCCATTCAAATGAAAATCATTTTGTGATGCAAATTAACGCAACCGGTCGTCATTTTTCGATCCATTGTCGCTCGCAAGTTATATGACATGCGGTATGCGGTATGTGGCACAAGAATTTCCCATCCATGATAACGTCTTTATTCGTTTATTCTTTCACTTGAAGTGGTGTCTTTCTGCCAGACAAGAACGAAGAAGAAGAAGCAAAAAAAAGGGCGAAAAGAGCGCGCGTAAAGTGTACGATGGCTGAAGGCACATTTATTATGATTATAAATTTGACGCCTGATATGATGACTTCTTGTCGTTCTCAATCGCTGATATCTTTGTAACTACGTGCCTCAACTACACTTCTTCAATATGAGCGAAATTTGTACACATTGGAACTGTCACAAATTCAATTCCCATCCCGATAAGAACCATGTTTATCGATTTGCAATTTTTTGGTTTTGCAATTTTTGGATTTAATTAACGTGGATTTCAAAGGGTTGACATATGACTAATTTGTCAGATATCAGCATGGTAGATGCGTGTGAGACATTAAGCAAACTAGACACGCGCCTCACCGTCCGGAAGCCGTAATGTCGGATGGCGAGGATCCTGCGAAATTTCACTTTTTCCGCGCGCAGCTTTTTACGATTTTTTTTCCTGCAGCGCTACTTTTCGGCGCGACGTTGTGTCACATTCGGCGTATGACTCGTAAAAATTGTCGGCGTGTCATCACCAAATACTCACCCGTCGAGCTTTTCGGGAAGCGCTCGTAAAAAATATATAAATGCGGCCTCACTTTTCTAAGCCTTGTTTTAAAGCTGCCGCCGTTTTTTGGGACTCCATACACGCCGACGAAAACGTTTATCAAATTAATTTCCACAATGAAATGTGTCATTTGCCCATTTTTGATTCATTTATTTCCAGTTTAATTACTCATTTACAGCTCATCTCTAAACTTCTTATATTTTAAAGGCTATAACAAAAAACGACGCTTGACAAAAAAAATAAGTGCGACATTATTTAAGAAGTCATTATCGAGTTAGTTTATTGTTTATAGTTTCATGGAATCATCAAAGAAAATCATCAAAAGAATACTATTTTATGAGTAGGAATCTTTTATGTACTAAATTTGTCTTCAGAAAATTCAGAAACTTTTAGATTTCTATGATTTTAAATATTAAAAACAAACAATTGTATGATTGCATATTTTTGATAGTAATTTTGCACATTAGAAATTCCAGAAACTTCTAGAACCTTTTGGAACTTTTGAGAAATTGAGAAATTTTTAGAATAGGACTTTAAGGACTCAAGATTATATTTCAATTTTAAGTTTTATGCACTGAAAACTCTATCTTCATCTTGTATTAAATGAAGTACATTTTATGTAATTTTAAAATCATTTTATAAGGTTTAGTATATTTCTATGTACGGGATAAATTTATGCATGAAAAAATGCAGAAAGTTCTAAGGACTCAAAACTTTGACTCTTGATTTAATAAGTAGTAAAAATTTTTAATGATCATAAATTAGAGTCCTTTTGTGTCCATGATATTTTTGTGTAATATGGGTAAATTTCAGCCTTACAAAATTTAGGAATTTTCAGATTTCTAAAGAGCACATAAATTCAGAAATTTCTAGGACAACAAAACTTTAAGAACTGAAAATTATATGTGAATTTTGAAAGGATAAATTTATACCCTAAAATATTCTGAATTTTCTAGGTTTTCAGAATTCAAAAGACTCAAAATTTTCGATATCATTTTCTCTTTCGTTTTTTTTAAGATTGTAGGTAGTTTTTTTGCTAGAATATGAAGAAATCTTCAATAAGACATATTGCTATCAACATTTATACACACACTTTTTTCTTCTCTGATATTTTCCCTGATAGAAACTCAAAAATGACAGAACTCTCAACAAGAAAGTGAACTTCCTTGAAAACGTCCTGTATGACAGTAGCAAAAGAGCAGCGAAGTGAAACGAGATATAATACCTAATTGCTTCCTGTCAGTGTGTCCTGTAGGCGATAGCGTTCCTTGAAAATCACTCGAACAGGTTGACAATCGAATGAGAAAAATCGATTGCTTTGCACTGACTTGTTTGACTTTGCAGCGCGTTATTGTGTTTATTCGGCAGTGCACCGACAGCAAACAAGTCCTCCTCTTCTTCGTCCTTCGATCGCAAGCACCACCAAAGCTCCAGTTACTTATTGCGCACTCATCCGGCTCCATCCTCGTGCCTGGATGCAACCATCCCGAGGATACAGAATGCGAACGCATATTCGTTCCTGTTTGGTCGTCACGGTGCGCGAAACTTGTTCGCAATAAATAAAACTGTCAATTAAGCTTCGCGAGGCAGATGCATCTCGTGCTCGATGATGATGCTTCTTCGATTTCATGTCCGTGTACAAGAACGCTAATATGCTGTTCGGACTGAATGTGTGTCAATCAATCAAACGCAAGCCAATCAATTCGACATTACTCTACGGTTTTCCATTCGTAGTTGAACGACAACTGATCGTCGGGATACTCTCAACAGCAGAAACTTCAATTGATATTTACCTGATGGTTTCCAGGTAATGATTTACTAGGTTGGTCGATGATTTCATTTATTGATTTAATTGATCAATAAATTATTTTTTTCCATAAGTCCATAAGTTATTAATCTTGTTAGATAAATGCAGTTTTATATTTCTTAGAAATTTCCAAGATTTGCTACATGAGATCACAAAAATAATTAATTTAAGAAAATATCTAAACTTTTTTCAAATAATATTATATTTTTCAGAAGAAGCTTTCGTTTCTTAATTCTAAATTTCTAAAAGTTTTCAAAGGTTCTTTTCATTATTTCTTTAAATTTCTGTGATCAAGTCTAAATCATTTTTTTAATGATATCATGTTTTCATTAAAAACTAACTTTAACACTTTTTTGCTCAATCAAATCCATACAATTTCCAAACCTGTCACAAGCTGTCCACGAACGAATATGACAACTACAAGCATATCAAACATTTATAGCAACCGAAATTAATTGCCACTTGATTGATATTAATGCACCGAACGCGCATTAAAGGCCCATTGAGGACCGCTGATGGTGATCCTTCTCATCCTGCAGGCATGGACGATGGACGCAGATAAAACCATGCTTCCGGATTTGCAGCAATGACGCGTGCATGTGCGAAATGAAATAGATTGTTCGAATTAATAACCGTGCGATAATTATTGCTTGTTTTGTAATTAAAATTATCGTTAGTGCAATTACTATTCGGGCGTGACGCGATTAATCAGTCGCTAACTGGTCGGTTGCCAAAGCAAGTGTCAGAAGAGAAAACAATAATGTTTAGCGGGGTGATGAGGGGGTGATTTTGCACAGATTTTGCACGCCTTTTACGCCCGCAGACTTCCACGTATCATAAACGAATGCATCGGTTATTTATTATGATTGGAAGTTGGCTGTGATGTATTTTGTAATTCGATATCAAATTGAATTTGCAAGATTTATTAAAACTCACGCAGTTTCGAACCACGAGTAATTATTAATAATTTTCCATGAAATGTCCAGACTTCTGATATTCAGTTATTAATGAGTTTGTATTCCATTATTAATTAAATCGATTAATTATTATCTTGCTAGTTTTTGGTATCACATTTCAGGAATTAAATGTAATGAAAAACTTTGTTTATTAATATTATTTTGATTTTGTAAACAGTTTTGGGCTTAAGCATTTAACAAATAAACTAAAAACAAAAACATGAATAAAAATTTTTGTTTAGAAAACTATATAATTATTGATTGGTAATACTTAACTCTTAGAACAAATTATGGGAATATTCAAAAGTTGAAGCGTTGATAAGGATTCAGCTGAAAGTTTTGGGAAGAAGAAATTAACAACAATTAAAAAAAATATAAAATAAAGGGATTTATGTTTATGCAAATATAAATCCAGTTTTAATACGATCTTGAAAAATTATTTTATGAAATATCAGACTCAATTTCAGCATTGGAATTTAGTTAAATAAAATCAAGTATTACATTTTGATTAATTTGGATAGATTCCAGAACAAAATAGTAAAACTTTGAATTCCTATAATCCTTTATTCTAGAATCAAAATTTGAAATTCTGCTTGCCCACAAATTAAAAATCTTGTTCCAGAAAGTAAATGATTCGATTTTGAGATTTGGATCTTGATTCCAGAGTAAAACTGCAAATAAAACTTTGAAATACTAGAACCTTCTAATTTAGAATCAAATGATAATTTTATTTCCAGCCAGATTGAAAATCTTGGTCCTGATTTTTATAAATCATTCTGGACCACAAATTGAACCCAAATAAAAGTAAATAATTTGATTTTGAAGTTTGTTTTTTGATTCTAAAACACAAAATCAAACAAACTTTGAAATCCTTCAATCCTTGAATCCTAAAATATAAATCTGAAATTCTGCATACACTCAGAACTCAAATTCTAGTTCCAGTCAACCACAGAAATCCTAATGACAGAAAAGGCAAACCAAAATCAAATATTCGATTTTCCCCACATTGAACAGATCCCAAAACAAAATCCACGCAAAACCCACAGCTTGCAAACAAAATGTGATGTTTTGCATGCACCCAGAGACTTCCATTTGCGTCATCCGATAATTAAATCCTCTTTAATGTAATACAATCGTCGCTTACAAGTTGGCACCCGCCGCGTTTCCAATGTCGCGCCATTGGGGGCGGCATGTTGTGCAAGAGTTATTTGCACTTTCTCATTCAGCGCATCATTCACCCGATGCGAATGTGTGCTGGTCGGGTGCTTCCATTCCATCCCATCGTGATGGTGATGGTTTTGTGCGAAATTCGCGACTGTTCCAGCGTGCAGGCTAACAAACTAACCTGTTTGAATGCTCGAGCGCGTCCGGAATCAATTCTGCACAGATGCATTACGACGTGCATTACCTCGCGACCGCCGCCGCCGCCTCCACCTTGGTAACTACGTAAAAAGGGACGCACAAGAAGATCACCAAACCGGAAGCAAACCAGCACTGGAAACGAAGAGGAAGAACGCTGGCTTTCTTTCTGTGCAGAAAAGTGCACGAGGAGATCGAAAATGTGGAAGAAGTTGAAGCGATTCAATCGGCATATTTGCACGTGCCACCAGGTGTAATTTCTTTTCGCACTCTGATGGTAGGATTCCTCAACATTACCCTTGCTCTTGGAATTGATTAAATTGAGTTTGTTTTGTGATAAATACTCAATTTATAAATGCAGGGGGTAATTTTCAATTTTTGCAATTTTTTGCAATTCAATAATATTCATTATTTTCTCATTTTAATTTCTTCTAGTCTCGATTATTATAGGGGTGCATAGTTTCTCGAAAAATAATCTCCCTATTTTTATTATTATATATTCTAAATTTGTTAAACATTTCTTGACTAACAATAAAAAATCAGCTTTGAAGATTACTAATAGTACTATATGAAATTTAATAATTTATAATTCAAAAACTATTCGATGAAAACTCTTATAAATTTCAGTATACTTCGATCAATGTATTATAAATAAATGCTAAAAATTTGAAAATCATCGAACGTAACGTTTTTGAGATATTAATTAAAATATAAGAAATTATTTATAAATAACTAAAAGTACTATTTGAAATTTAAGAATAAATAATTCAAAAACCATTTTATAAAAACTCTTGCAAATTTCAGTAAACCTCGGGCAATGTATAATAAATAAATGGTGAAACTTTCAAAACAATCGGACATAAAGTTTTTGAGATATTAATTAAAATTTGAGTGGTAATTTAAGAAGTGGTTTATAAATTACCAATAGTATCATATGAAGTTTAAAACTTAATAATACAAGAACCTTTTAATGGAATCTCTTGTAAATTTCAGTATACCTCAATAAATGTATAATATATGATTAGTAAAAATTTGAAAATAATCGGACGTAAGGTTTTTGAGATATTAATTAAAATCTGAGAGATTGTTTGAGACGTTGTTTACAAATTATCAATAGTATTCTTTGTAGTTTGAAACTTAATAATATAAAAACCATTCGATCGAAACTCCTGTAAATATCAACACATCTCAATTAATGCATAATAAATATTTAGTAAAAATTTGAAAACAATCGGACGTAAAGTTTTTGAGATATTCATTAAAATGTGAGAGGTTGTTTATAAATTACAAATAGTACTATTCGAAATTTAAAAATTAATAATTTTAAAACTATTCATTTGAATCTTTTGTAATTATCAGTACACCTTAACCAATGTATAGTAAATAAATGCTGAAAAATAGGAAATAATCGCACGTACCGTTTTTGAGATATTAATTAAAATGTAAAATGTAGTTTTGGCCCAGTTTCTCAAAATTTGAAATTCAGCACTATATTGTTTTAAACATTTAGAGTACTCCTGATAGTTAAATTCAGTGACATCAAAAGTAATGATACCTCATTTTTAAGAAATCAAATGACTTTCAGTTTGTCACCCTTAAATTAATTAACTTGTAATTAAGCCCAGCTTGCGTAATTACCGACTGTTTATTAATTTCAACGTCATTAGGTCCAGTCAATGACGAACTCATTTGGCTTTTCCTAGCTTCTACGAGGGCTTGGAAAACTCCCCCACAAATTGCAGCAGACGCCTTAGAGCACCCCCTCGGAAAACCCCTCGGAAAACTCCCGAAACAAATCGAGAAACACATTCCCTACGCTCGAATACAAATATGGAAATAAATCCTGGCTGCCGACTGGGATGTCCCCCATGCGCGCAAAAACCAGGGAGTGCACTGGAATATCACCGGGATTACGTTTGATAGACGATTTGCGATTCGCGATTTGCGCCGACTTCTTTTCCGCTTTTTAGACTTTCCCGGGGTTTCATTTACTCGGCGAAATCTTTATATGCGCTAGCTACCTTTTTTGCGAAATCATGCAAAAACACACCCATCGTCTCTGAATGGCAATATGCAAATAATGCAAACAGACGCTAAGAAATTGATGTTTTTTCTTCAACCCCTGGATATTTGCGATATTTTGTGCCATTTATTCGTAAATAAATAACTGATA